>JASDQU010737834.1:157799-169822 GCA_032191745.1 Picea mariana
ACCCGAGGATTCTTGAGAGGCACACAGATATCCCTTCAAGAATCAAAGTCCAGATCAGAAGAGATTCCTAGGGAGATTCGCTAGAGATCCACTACATCTATCTTAGTGGAGAGTCAGATATATCCTTTAGTCACAGGGCTAGAGGATGTTGGTGGTCTAGCAGAGGAGCACTAGTTGATGGAGGAGCATGAGGAGTACCTAGAGTCATTGATGAGTATGGAGATTTATGATCCGGAGGCGCAGGAGCTACCCTCCATGAGGATCTTTGAGATGGTCAAGCACTCACATATGCAGGGGGACTCCGGAGCCAGGGGCAATTTTGAGGACACTTCCATTTATGTTCTAAGAGCGATTGACCTTCATGTAGAGGTTGATCCAGTAGTACACCGAGGATCTATGATACAACATGAGTATACGGGAGATTATGCAAGAGCATATAGTGGTGAGTGATAGATCATAGAGACATACCGAGATGCACAGTGGGATTCAGAGGAGTGTATTGGCTTGCAGGGAGGAGACACACTTAGTAGAGCATGGAGATGTCTCTCCTTTGAAACAACACATAGTTCTGAGAGATCACCTTTCCCATAGTGACAGTTGCATGAGAGATGAGAGATGGAGAGTGGTTGACCAGTAGTTGGAGGAGTTACCCCGAGTCTTACCTGATGATTGGGGTTTGGTGATGACTACATGCGAGTATTTATCATGGATACCGATGGATGAGCTTCTAGTTGAATCCTTGGGATTGACTGAAGCATGTGATATCTCCCAGTCCTACAGTCAGCTACAAATGTTTCTGTTAGCCTTCCCCGACACTTTCATCATAGACAACAACATGAGGAGAGATAGACAGTGGTAGAGGACATGGAGAGTGGTTAGGCTGAGATCACCTGACATGAGTTCTTTTACGGCATACAATAGGACAAAGGTGGATCGTTTTAGGCAGACAGTTGAGACTTTGTGCGTGATGGTGAGCATCATAGACCAGGTAATAGCAGATTTGCATAGAGGGCTTCCGACACTGATCAGTCTGACACATGAGCAGTTAGCGGTGATTGGAAGTGATAAACTTACAAGTTTTCCATGGGATCTGGGAGTTCATTTGGTTAGCAGGATGTTTCAATGCATGATGACCCAGGTTGTGTCAGAGAGCCACATACTCCACCTTGGGTTGGTTTTGAGTGGGCCTTCAGGGACTTTTCCTATGGAGAGAGGTAGTTTTCCCCTCTTGATCATCATGATCGGGCATGGAGATGGTTAGGTAGGTACTACTTCCACGTAGATATTTTTACAGATGAAACTTCTGGACAATAGGTCCAATTGCCACAGGTATTTCATCTTGAGGATCCAGGAGTGGGGGATCCGGTTGTAGAAGATCCAGTATGTATACAGGGAGCAGACAGTTATAGTCGGAGTAGTGCAGCTCCAACATGGTGATCTTCGACAGAGACTAGCATGGGACCCAGGGATTGCAAGATTGAGACTTTCATTAACTGACAGGGGCGAGTGGACATTTGCAGGGGAAAGTTGTTTTGACTTTCCAATGGGATTCAGTGTTGAGGATAACACATCACTTGAGGATGTTTCATGGAGGTCTTGCAGTACCTCACTATGGAAACAACATGGGTAGTTGATGGAGACCATGTGGGTCTTGATATGGATCCGAAGGATGGACTCATTCTAGGATGAGGTCATGTGTCATGAGCAGGAGACTTCTGGTATTGATATGATTCAGGATCATGATTTGCAGGGTATTACAATTCACATCCTGATATGGGACCTAGGNTATCAAGACCCACATGGTCTCCATCAACTACCCATGTTGGGTCTTGATATGGATCCGAAGGATGGACTCATTCTAGGATGAGGTCATGTGTCATGAGCAGGAGACTTCTGGTATTGATATGATTCAGGATCATGATTTGCAGGGTATTACAATTCACATCCTGATATGGGACCTAGGGGGCAAAGTGCGTGATAGTTCATCTTTGGATGGGTTCTATTGTGTGTCCTACAGGTGGACATGGGATCCTGGTATTATACTTGGAGGGATTTGGTTATTGCTTGAGGATAAACTATATTCTAGTAGGGAGAACTGTAATGTCCCTGCTTTGGGACATCATTACATTTTAGGGTGTTATGATGACCAGAGCAGCCAGATGGATGTTATAGTGAGTACAGTGACTATTGAGGGATATTTTGGGGTACGACTTGCATCGCTCATCCTATTTCATCATTATGATCCATTCCGCACATATTGGCTTTGGTTCCGTTGCATTCCGACGATTTCCACGATTTTGAATATTTTGAGCTATAGAAATTCACTGAAGAGGTCATTTTGGGCACAATACTTAGAGGAACCTCTCAGTGTAATAGCTCATTGGAATTAGGAGGAACAACACTACAGGATAGGGTGATGAAAAGTGACTTTCAATGGCTAGGGAAGCCACAAGGAGGGATAAGGTGCTTTTCAGAGGTAAAAGAGTTAATTAATTAATTAATTAATTATTAATTAATAAAGGAAAAGTCACTTTGGAGGGACAAGGTGAGCAGGAAGGATAAGAGAGAGGCAAGGGCCTCTATTCTCTCATTCATGTATGATTATCATTTTGATATATGGCTTCGAGCTAGTGATCCCATGCCTTGGGGGTTTTGAGGGTTTTGACTTAACAAACCCTAGAGGACAATTCGATGGTGAAAGATTCCACCTATCTTGTTCCAAGCTTGGTCTCGGGGATGCAATACTCCACCCATGCCATTCTATTTCAGATATACTCAGTTGCAGGAGAGTTCTACACCAATTACAAGTACAGGAAGAGAGAGGGCGCACCATTCATTGAAGGAAGGTTCGATCTAGCCAAGGAGAAGGGATTTTGGATATTTAAGTATCTGGGTTCTTCTTGCAGGGTCTTCACCATCATTTCTAATTCCTTTTGAGAGATTTATATGGTACGAATGATTTCCTAGAGCATTGGGACGAATTGGATAGAAGGAGGGCATTTTTGAGATTCAGATCTATTCAGTTTGGAGGGGTTATTCCTCAGATCTGACCCGAAGACTCCACCTAATGACTTGTCGTGTCCCGATATATCTTTCTAGCAAGTTTCAGGGCATTTGGGTGCCTCCTTTATCAGGGCCGAATTATTGGGCACTTCAGGGTTTCAGGAGGGCGCATGATCCAGATTATTTTTGGCACAAAATGAGAGCGAAGATATAATAAAGAAATGCACAGAGATATCACAGATATTCAATAATATAACATAAATGTATCAGAGATGCAGCCATAAACACAGATATACAGTAATACATGATTTCTATCAATCAAAGAAATGTATAGAGACTGTAAAAATACAGAGTGCAAGACTCGCTAGAATGGTGGCAGCTTATCTCTGAGAAGAGATGTGACGGCTACCCGCATTCGTAAAAAGATCTTTGTTTTAGGCATATGATATCCTGTTGGAAAGGTATCATCGAGGAGATTCATTTTGGGTCCTCAATGATGCCTTCGACTATCATTGAGTTGGGATGATCCCGAAAAACCTTCATTTAGGCCCTCAAAATGGCCCCGAAAGTGAAAACTTGCTAAAAATAGTAAATTGCCAAAATTGCCAGAAAATTGTTTTGAGCCAGTCGAAAAAGGTGGGTGGCCACCGATATCCACCTAGATCATTCCTCCCTCCTTAGGAAGTAATGGTCTCCATTGTGTTGAGTTCCCAGGGGAAAGGGAAAAGCGTCTGCTGCTTGCCTTGCTGGAGACGTCGCACTGCTTAGTTTGTGGAAGTCTGTCACGAACCTGTTGAGGCTGAGGCTGTTCAACAAGTCGAGATACATGAGAGGATGGTGTGAAGAAGGAATCTTTGCACTTTTCTGCAGCCTTGTTGACCTGCTTATGTTGGATAGAAGGTGCTTGGGGTGAGGCTGTAATGGTTGCAGTGTCCTTCTGTTCTCCTTTTGAACGGATTGTGAAGAAGCTAAATTTTGCAGTATGAGATACTACCTTGTGACACTTTTTAGGTGGAACAGTAGTCGGAACTACCTCTGGTATTATGTAGAGATGACCCCCCAGAGAAACAATGACACTACGGGGTCGAGACTCATAAACAACATGGCGCTTCCACATATATGGCTAGCCCAAGAGAACATCATAGACATCCAGTGGGGAAACATCACATAATACCTCATCCTTGAAGGGTTGGATGCCGTATGATAATCGACATTGTTGGCTGACACAGAGATCTCGTCCTTAGCGAAGCCACCAGATGTTNACCTCTGCTGAGATGAGGTTCTTCTGGCTTCTGCTATCAACAATAAAATGCAGCGGGGTCCCCTTCACCCACAACTGTGAATGAAAAAGGCACTCCCCCTCTTTAGGATCTATTGGTTCTTCTAGTTGAATTGTTGCAGTCACGACAATAGCAGTAGGGTCTGTGTCAATGATCTATCCTTTACCAGTATTTTTAGAATCAAATTCTGAATCAGGGTTCAGCTCCTTATCTTTGATCTCGGCCACCAATGATTGTTTTGAGCGACATTCATCGGTGTTGTGCCAGGGGATTTTGTGGAAATCACACCATTTTTCGGTGTCCTTCTTTGTCTTCCTATGACCCTTCTTTTCCCGTGGCTTGGATGGGTTTTCGGGAGATTGTTTGTTAGGACTGTCTTTATCAAACTTTGGTTGTTGTGGATTTGCAGACCCGAACTCCCATTTGTTCTGGTGCTTAAATTTTTTCTCGATTTTAACAACATATCGATAAGCAGCACCGAGTGATGAGATGTCCAGAAAATCCATTTCAGTTTGGATGTATCTGTGTAGAGCCCCACGGTATTTCAAAACCAAATGTCGTTCAGAGTCCTTGATACCCAGCTTGGTGTGCAAGGTATGGAAGGTATTGGTGAACTCTGGAACTGCTTGACCCCTCTCTTGTTGCAGTGTGGTCCATCTCATGTACTGGTCCTCATAGTTGCCAACGGGGTAATACTGTTCCTTTGCCGCATCCACAAAAAAATCCCAAGTGGGCTCGGCCCCATATATTCCAGACTCCTCTGTGGAACTTTTCTCCCAGTAAGTTTCCCACCAATGTTTGACATGGGGGAGAGCTTTAAAGAGTGCGAACGTGATCTTTTCTCTGTTGGAAAAATTGTGAACAGAGAAATAACCTTCTAGCAGGTTTAACCATTTATCTAGGGCATCCACATCTATTTGACCTTCAAAGATAGGAATATCAAAATTGACCTGAACCTTAAAAGGCGAGGTGCCTCCAAAGTGGCCGCTTGATGAAGATGTGCCTGGTGCTATCGAGAGATGTTGAAGGATGTGGGAAAAATTCTCCACCATTTCATCCCTCTGTCACATGAGAGCTTGCTCAAGCAACAGACTTATAGGATCGTCTGCTCCGTCATTTTTCTTTTCTTCTGCCATTGAGGGTTTCTTGGGTGTGCAAGAGCGACTGTCCTCTAGAGAGACAAGCTCGAGACCCAACTTGCTATACTTGAACCTCGTCAGGGACATGCACTGAAAAAAAAATGATCAAGAGCAACTTGCTCTGATACCACTGATCCATATTATTTTCAGCACGAAATGGGAGCAAAGATATAATAAAGAAATGCACAGAGATATTGTAGATATTCAATAATATAACAGAAATGTATCAAGGATGCAACCATAAACATAGATATACAGTAATACACGATTTCTATTAATCAAAGAAATGTACAGAGACTGTAAAAATACAGAGTGCAAGACTTGCTAGAATGGTGGCATCTTATCTCTGAGAAGAGATGTGATGGCTACTTGCATTCACAAAAAGATCTATGTTTTAGGCGTATGATAGCCCGTGTTAGGGTCCTAACCCACACATAGGTAGATCAATATATTCGGATGTAATAAAGGTCAATATTAATAAGGCCATTCAATAAAATAGAATAAGGCGGATGTAAGAAGACCTAATAGAAGCTTCCGCTTCTAGAAGGATCTTCCTCTAGATGCTTCTCTTGATAGACATATTTAGTATAAATAAGGGTCGAGGGTATGAAAACCCTAGCTTGGAGATTATTGTAATAGAGCGCTGCTCGACTGGAGTTTGCCCCCTCGAAGAGGCCCGTGAACATTGCTTTCTGAATCAAAGTGTTATTTTTTTTGTTGTTCTTATATCATTTCTGTGTTATTGTGGAGATTATGCTGGTTATATTACTGTTATTCTGCCATTTCTAGCATTTTATTTATGTTCTTCATATTTAATTATATCTAGTATCTTGCAAGTGGTATCAGAGCACTTTCCTTGGCAGAAATTGTGGGAATTTTTTTTCAGGGTAGAGACGTATTCCGACGTTTTTAAGCCACAGAGATCTGTCATTACGCGCATAAACCCACGGTTGAGGGATTCATACACGTAGGAAATACAAGTTGTTCTTAAGCGCACATCTGTTGGCCACCCTTGTAACTTCTGTTGGTACCCCTTCGAGTGGTAGTGCATCAGACAACACCTGTGTATGGATCGGCCTAGATTTCCTGAAGCCCTCTTTAGATAAACCTATCGGCTGTCAGATTGCTATAGTGTCACCGAGAATAGCACTCGAGAAGATACTCTCTAGTACCTGGGTAGTCGGGTAGTACGGCTAAGGGTACGGTCTATCCTCCTTAGTTAGTGCCCTGAGATATTGGGCCGAGTACTACTATTGGACCCCGCACGTATATCAGAGAGCTATAGCACAGGGAAAACCCTTGAATACCTAACCCTTGGGGGACATAAACATAAACAAATTAAAACAGACCAGATCTATTGCTGCGCAACTGTGTTCAGGTTGCCAAGTAAAAACACATTTCTTTCTGGTTAAGCATTTGGGGATTTCATCACTACAATATTCTTTAGACCGGAGTATAACTCCGCAGGTGTTAAAAAAAAAAAGTCTGAAATTTTTTTCACCATTATTTGAGACCTATTCCATTGGATTCATCTCTTCGCCCTTATCACATTCATCCATATCATTTTGAGACAAAATTTTTGACCTCGCCCACCCCTTAGTTCACCCATCCTCATGGCCCATACCCGTAGCCAAGATCTGTAAACTCGCTTCAACACCTTGCAATCTAGTTTCCTCGAGACCCAAAAAGAAGTGAAACAACTCAGTGCTACTGTTGCCTCCATAGATTCATCCATCAATACAACCATAAATACAACCATGTAGTCCTCAATGGAGGACGTCAAACAAGAACTGACCACCCAGCTTGAATCTGTCTTTGCATCGCTCTGCACCAAACTGAAGATCCCTACAGATGACCCTTTCTCGAAAGCACCTTCAAATACTGAAGGCGAACATTCCTCCAATTCCCATACTTTTCATCCCCATCACTTTCAACGTGACCTACGCCTTCCGCGGGTGAATGTGACCAAATGTGATGGCCCAGACCCCACTGGTTGGGTAACCCAAATGGAACATTATTTCTCTTTATACGACATCACCGATGACTTGGCCAAACTCTAGTATGGTGTTCTCCATCTAGATCAAGAACGTTGGCAATGGTGGCAATGGAGAAAAACTTCCCATCAAGGGTATATTGCTTGGACCTAAGTTGTGATTGAGCTTTATGAACGCTTTGACATGGACACCAACCATTTGGGCTATTTGACAAAGTTGAAACAATATGGAACAGTAGAAGACTTCATAGCTGCCTTTAAGTGCCTAGCTTTTCGAACAGAGGGCATGACTGATGCTTTCTTTCGAGAGTGTTTTATCAGTGGCCTCAAGGAGGAGATTTGGGCCCATCTCCTCATGGCTCAACCCTCAAGTTGGGTGGAGGCTACTAAAAGAGCTAAAGAAGCACAACAGGTTGTATCCTCTCAAAACCGAAAACCCTCCTTTATCCCTCGCCCTAAACCCATCACTCCCACTACTCCCTCCGCCCCATTAAAAATCCAAAAACTGACCAGGGCTGAAATGGCTGAACGCCAACTCAAAGGCCTTTGTTATAATTGTGATGACAAATATTTCCCGGGCCACAAGTGTAAGGAACAAAAGATTTTTATGGCCATCTTTGAGGATATTTCGGAAGAGGATGTTGAAACTCCCCTTGTGTCTGAGTCACATGAAATCACTGACATAACCCCTCCCTCAAACCCTCCCGAAGTAGAACCCGTCATTTCCCTCAATGCTCTCACTGGCTTCTCTGGTCCCCAAACCCTCAAGTTAATCAGTTACATCAAGCATCGGAAGGTCATCATTTTGGTTGATAGTGGAAGCACCTATAATTTTATTCATTGCTGCATTGCCCAAGAAACTCATTGCTACATCCATGCTGTCAACAATTTCCAAATCATGATTACCAATGGTGGTTCCATGAAATGTGGAGGGCGGTGTGAAAATGTGTGTCTCCAAATCGATGACTACCACCTAAAATCCCATATGTTTGCTATCGACATGGGTGGTTGTGACATTGTGTTGGGTGCAAACTGGTTAAGAACTTTGGGTCCCATTCTCATGGATTTTAAGGCATTAACCATGCAATTCGACTAGGAAGGCCACCAATATAAATTCCAAGGCATCACTGTTGGTTCACCTGAGGTCATTAGTTCCCATCGCATGGAAAAGCTGGTCAAAAAAGGTCATTCTGGTGTCATTGCCCAACTCCATGCCATACAAGCAACAGAGACACCCCCGGTGCCGCAGGACCTCCAAGCCCTCCTTTCTAAACATCAAATGGTATTTTCCACTCCCCAAGGACTCCGTCCTTCCTGTGGTGTTCATGATCATTCCATTCCCCTTGTACTCGAAAACCTTCCTCCCAATATCCATCCATATCACCACCCCTTTTCACAAAAAAATGAAATTGAGAAAATGGTCCAGGAACTCCTTAAGGTAGGCGTTATCCGCTCTAGTACGAGCCCTTACTCTTCTCCTGTAGTCATGGTCCTGAAGAAAGAAGGTTCTTGGAGAATGTGTCCTGACTTTCGTGCCCTCAACAAACTGACCATTAAAGACAAATTTCCCATTCCTGACATTGATGACCTCCTGGATGAATTGAGTGGCACCCAATTCTTTACTAAATTTGATCTTCGCTAGGGATATCACCAGATACATATGAACAAGGCAGATATTCCCAAGATGGCCTTTCGCACTCATGAGGGCCACTATGAGTTTTTGGTCATGCCCTTTGGCTTGTGTAATTCCCCCTCCACCTTCCAAAGCCTCATGAATCATGTCTTCTGTCCCTTTCTCCATCATTTTGTCTTAGTTTTCTTTGATGATATCCTCATCTATAGAAAAACCTAGACATACCATCTTACTCATGTGGATCAAGTTCTCCATCTACTCTCTCAGCACCAACTTTTCCTGAAACAGTCTAAATGTGCTTTTGGTGCCTCAGAAGTAGAATACTTGGGTCATCTAGTTGGCAAGGATGGCATCAGGGTGGATCTGAAAAAGATTGAAGCTATGCAAGACTGGCCGCACCCAAAGACTCTCAAAAGCTTGTGTGGATTTCTGGGCTTAACAGGGTATTATCGCAAGTTTGTTAAAAACTATGGATAGATTGCTGCACCTCTCACTGCTCTCCTAAAAAAGAACTCTCTCACTTGAACTCCAGCCGCTGCTCAAGCTTTTCAAACCTTGAAGATGGCCATGTGCACCACTCCGGTTCTGGCCCTTCCTGATTTCACAAAGACCTTTGTGTTGGAATGTGATGCCTCAGGGAAAGGAATCGACGTTGTCCTTATGCAAGAGGGTCGACCTTTGGCCTTCACCAACAAGCAACTATCTGAAAGGAATCTAGGCAAACCCATTTATGAAAAGGAAATGTTGGCTATTCTACATGTCGTTGATCTGTGGCGCCCTTATCTCTTGGGGCAACGCTTCCAAATTAAGACTAACCATCAAAGCCTCAAGTACTTTCTGGAACAACGCATTTCCTCCTCGGAGCAACAAAATGGGTGACTAAGCTCTTTGTATATGATTATGAGATCATTTACAAGAAGGGCAAAGACAATGTAGTGGCGGATGCACTGTCCTGAAAATATGAAGAAGAAGGATCCCTTTTTTCTCTTTCCTTCATTGTACCCGATTAGCTCCAAGCTGTGCGTCAGGAATGGCTTCAAGATCCCAAAAGTTTGCATCTGATCCAGCAATTGCAGACCAATGCTCTGACTCCCCCAGGGTACTCTTGGCTCCAGAATGAGCTTAGATACAAAGGCCGTTTGTATTTAAGTAAACAATCAAAGCTTAAATCCACGGTATTTTATGAGCTTCATGCTACACCCACAGCGGGGCACTCAGGGTTCACCAAAACATATGACAGGGTCAAATGTTATTTTTTTCTGGGAGGGTATGAAATAGGACATCCGTAATTTTGTCGTTGAATGTGAGGTGTGTCAATGCAACAAGGGAGAGACAGTCAAATCTCCGGGCACACTACAAATGCTTCCGATTCCACCTGCTATTTGGAAGGATATCTCTATGGACTTTATTATCAGCTTACCCAAATCAGGGAATAAATCAATCATAATGGTGGTTGTGGATCACCTTTCCAAGCATGCTCATTTTTGTGCTCTTCAACACCCATTTACTGCATCCACGGTGGCTCAAATTTTCATGGACCAGGTCTTCAAGCTTCATGGCATGTCGCACTCTATTGTTTCTGATCGTGACCCAACTTTCACAAGCAATTTTTGGCAAGAACTGTTTAAGCTACAGGGCACCCAATTGCATCTCAGCACAGCTTATCATCCCCAGACTGATGGTTAAACGGAAGTTGTCAACAAGTGTTTGGAAACATATCTGAGGTGTTTTGCCTCTGAAAAACAACATCAGTGGGCTCAATGGTTACCCCTCGCCGAATGGTGGTACAACACTTCCTACCATACAGCTACTCGCATGACTCCTTTTGAAGCAGTATATGGACAAAAGCCACCTTCAATTCTCTCATACTTACCGGGTACCTCGAAGGTCCAGACGGTTGACCAAACACTCACAGTTCGAGAGGATATTCTTCGTACCCTTAAAGAGAACTTGGTCATGGCACAAAATCACATGAAGCAACAAGTAGATCAAGGTCGCTCTGAACGTCAATTTGCAGAAGGGGATCAGGTGTTTCTGCGACTGCAACCATACAAGAAAACTTCCCTCAAGGCCAAGCATTGTCAGAAGCTAGCGCCCAAATTTTATGGTCCTTATACAATTCTCAAGCGTGTGGGACAAGTCACATATCAGTTCACTCTGCCCAGTCAGTCAAAGCTACATCCTATTTTTCATGTTTCATGATTAAAGAAGGTGATTGGAACTAGGTGCCAAATTCAAACCAACCTTCCAGAGTTAGTTGAAGAAGGATCCATTTGGCTACATCCAGAAGCAGTTTTGGACCAATGTGAGCGTTGCCTGCGTCGGAGAACCATCAAGGAAGTGCTAGTCCAGTGGAAAAATACGACTCCAGCAGATGCGACTTGAGAACCAGCTACCATTCTGTAGCAGTTTCCACATCTCAAGCCTTGAGGACAAGGTTGTTTTTAAGGGGGCGAACATGTTAGGGTCCTAACCCACACATAGGTAGATCAATATATTCGGATGTAATAAAGATCAATATTAATAAGGCCTTTCAATAAAATAGAATAAGGTGGATGTAAGAAGACCTAATAGAAGCTTTCGCTTCTAGAAGGATCTTCCTCTAGATGCTTCTCTTGATAGACATATTCAGTATAAATAAGGGTCGAGGGTATGAAAACCCTAGCTTGGAGATTATTGTAACATAACGCTACTCGATTGGAGGTTGCCCCCTCGAAGAGGCCTGTGAACATTGCTTTTTGAATCAAAGTGCTATTTATTTTGTTGTTCTTATATCATTTCTATGTTATTGTGGAGATTATGCTGGTTATATTACTGTTATTCTGCCATTTCTAGCATTTTATTTCTGTTTTGCATATTTAATTATATATGGTATCTTGCAGCCCGTTGGAAAGGTATCATCGAGGAGATTCATTTTGGGGCCTCAATTATGCCTTCGACTATCATTGAGTTGGGACGATCCTGAAAAACCTTCA
>JASDQU010737834.1:178951-193792 GCA_032191745.1 Picea mariana
CATGGTATAGTTATGTTTGGTGGCGGACAATTCTTAAGCCCCTGCGAATCTAGGTATGGTTATATGGGATTCGAATAAACCATCGGTCGAGGGCTTAGCCCTCAACCTTTTTCCCACCGATCAAATATTTAATCAATTCAAATAAAATATTCCACATACCACTATTAAGTCATATGCTATTGTGCATTGGTAAATCGTTGAAGTTACTAGCACGAGGTTGAGGGTTTGACCCTTGTCACACACCATAATTTTTTGGAAATAACAATAAAATGCCAATGGGAGGCTACCATGTGGAAGCATCTCATTGGTCCACCTATGCGAACCATGCCATGCGTCAAATGCTAATTAGTCCACTTGGATTGCATAATTGCATTCTCACCTTGCCAACTTAGCTATATGGTATGCCATGTGGCACCCTATGGTGTTGCCATGTCAGCATTGTATGAACTATAAAGACATGCCATGTGTCACCCTTCTAATGGTGCCATGTGTCACCCCTTTTTCCTTGTTGACCTTGTTTGACCAAAACTTTGAAGAGCCATAAATTTCTCATATGAACTCCATTTGAGGCAATTTTTTGTGTCATTGGAAAGCTCTCGTCCAACTGTACACAATGAAGTCATTTTAAAAAACATTTGAGATGATCAATTTTTGGATCCTCCCATATCTCTTTGAGTGTTTAGAATCCTCTTGGATCACACCTTCCCATTGAATAAATTTTGGTTCTCCAAAAGTATAGATATTTCAACAAATTAGTGATGATAACTCTTTCTCTCTCTTCCACCTTGCCGAATTGCTTTTCACAGATTATTCATCAACTTAGTGATGATAAGGCTTCTTCACTCTTCCACCTTGCTAAAATTTGTATGATTTCCATCTTGATCTTGATCTTTTGGATCTTCATATTGGATATGGATTTGATCTCCTTCTTGAACTTTCATAAGTTCAACGAAAACCAATCTAGATCAGTGTACTTCTATATGTTTCTCTGGAACATGGCTCTGACTTTAGCTCTGACTCTGGCTCTTTTCTCATGTCTACTGGCACTAGTTTAGATCTAGTTTTGGTTCTGGATCATCGATTCCTTCATAACAAAAGTTTTCTCACTGACTCTCTTCTATGAAATATCCATATCTAAATCTTGACTCAACATCCACTCCCATCTCCTTCTCTACTTAAGATAATCCATCTTGGCAATAATAAAACCAAGTTGAATGATGATCTATGCCTCACCCATATAGCTTAACTATTCATGTACTGCTGACGTATTTGTAGGAGTCTCTGAATTAATTTAGTGTTCATTTCCTCTCTCCTTCCCTGAAAGTAAACCCAAACATGTTTTACACAAACACCTCTACTGCTTGACTTGCTTCTGCTCAAGGTATACATCTACATGGACATGGCATAACATTGTGAATATGTTCATAGCATAAGCATAATTATTTCACCTTTCATCTTCACATGAAGAAAACTATTTCTTTACTATCTCTAGGAAGACATTGCATAGCTATGATGTTCTTCCCACTATCGATCTACATGTTCCAACTACATACATTCTTATGTTCCTTCACCTTTGGTACTTCAGAATAAGAATAATATTACAGAGACAATTCCATCCATATGCAGTTCTTTAGTTGATAATAAGAACAATATAATAACAATTGTCTACATTATTGTTGAAGGACTTTAAAAATCCCTACAAGATTCCTTTCACTCTCAAAAATCTCTAAAGTGTGGCTAACAAGCCCTTTATTACAACAATAGAAACAAACTTTCAAAAAGGTATTTACATATGCATACTAACATTGTTAATTACAAATATACATATTTACAAATTATTTCCAAAATGGAATATTTTCCAAATACCTATCCAGGGACAATGACTTCTTCATGGACTCATTCTTCCCTTAGTACTAGAAAGAGTCTCACAACTTACTGTCTCTGAAAATTCCTCTGACAACGAATCTAAATATGACATTGAATCTGACAATGAATCCAATAAACCATTGGAACCAATTATAGGTCTTCCCAGTAACCTATACAACCTCTCCTTTCGAACACCAAGCACCACTGTCGTGTCCTGAATAACTTCCTTTGAATACAAAAGTACCTATCCATCCTGTAAATAAATTGCATATCCTTCATCTTCTAAAGATGAAAATAAGAGTCAATTTACTTTCAAATATGGAACATATAGCATATGTTATATTCCCAGAAATCCTCCCGACTCGAGTTGGAATATTACATATCCAAACCCTCTTATTGTTTGTCTTGTGTTAGTTCCATATCCTACATAGCAATCTGTGTCAATTTATGATAAATTAAGGAATACTGATCTAATTCATGCCATGTGATGAGATGAGCCACTATCCATGAACCATACCTCGATGTCTTCATACATTACAGTGTTAAGACCAACCATTAAGAAGAATTATTTGTTGAACCTTTCAGCAAGACTACTAAATTCACTTTGGGATGCTACTCTTCGTGTATGTGTCTTTACATCTTCCTGGTTCTGCTTTGGACATGCACGTGGATAAATTTTCCAACACTTCTCTATTTGATGTCCACTATTACCACAATAAGAGTAGAAATTCTTGTTCTCATCTTTAAACCACAATCCTTTCTTATCATTCTTCTGTCTTGGAAAATGACTTTTGCATCTAGTCTTCTTCTTGGATGGCTTCCTCTGCAAGGATTTTCTTCTCTGACATTTCACCATATTATGGTTACTAGTTCCACACGAAGAACATGGATATTAGGCCATAATTTCTTACCAGTATTATTAGTGGGAAATGTCTTCATTCCCTCTCTAGAATGCTCATCTCTTCCTAGAGATGTCTTTCATTTCATACATTTCCCTAGACTGGAATGTTGATCTGGTAGGATCAACTGCTTATGAAGAACCTCTTCATTTAAAGTTCTCCTTACTTCAATCATCCTAGAACATTATCCATATTGATGCGGAGAAGAATAATATGATGAATTATCTTCCTCGGTTACCATCTATAAACCTCTTGTAGGAGATAATCTCTCTTACATAGAAGACTTTCCATTCTTTGCTTGCCCGACTTCATGGAATGGTGCCAATATCTGGTCCTTAGCTTGCAACTCTTGTTCTAATTCATGAATAATACCTCTAAGGAATTATGACATATCAATTGATCTTGAAGCCTTTGCTTCTCCTCCTCAAGAGATTGTAGATGCATCCTTGATTCAAAATTCTCGTTATGAATCTGTCGGTTCATGTCCTTTTGAAGCCTTAAATTCATGAGAGCTTTACTCATGTTGTCTTATACAACAAAGATATCTTAAACAAGGATTCTTCAAAATACCTTCACTAACTTGAGTCTTGGACCTCATCACATTCACTTGCAAACACTTGTCAAAACTAGCTGTGATACCAACCTGATCCGAAAATCCTTCGATGCTAAATTATTCTTTAAACACACATGTTAACAACTTACTTGATTCATAATATTTCTTGATCGTATTGACAGTTTTGAAAAACACTTGTGAATATTTTACTTATCTAAAACTTCATGAAATGATGAATAATTTGTAGAATAATGTGAGATAACACAAAAAAAAATAAAAGAACTAATAAAACAAGATTTGATGATGGAGTTCACCTCTCCTAGGCTATATCTCCAAGTCCCCTTTCAACATTGATACTACTCTTCATTAATCTCAAATGTCAAAAATTGCAATGAAAATAGACTTACAAATCCAATCTTGAAGTCAGTCTTCAATTCTGCTACTCAAATCTAAAAACAAAGGTTACCATTGAATTCCTCTCGAAATTATGAGAAAAATGAGTATAAAATCAACTATATTATGAACTGGCACAATATGACCCCCTTCTTCACACAAAACAATGCACTCAAGTTCTCATACAAGGAAATTTGAACTAAGATCTTCATAGACAACATCTTAGCAAAAAATAAACATTATCATCATGCTCCTCTAAAAAAACTAAGTATAAACATGGCTATGTTTGGACATGGTGCTCAATGGCATGCAAAACGAGACAAACTCATGACTCTTGGCACTCAAATCCATACACGACACAAAACCTGAGGCACCATACTATACCCTACACTGTACTTTGTCTATGTCTGTCTCTATCTTGAAATATGTGCCCTTTAAATAGGCTAGGTCGGCCAAACCTGTGGCCTGACCTTGGAGCGGACTTGGCATCAACTTAAATGAGTGTCCATTGGCATCTCCGCAACATAAGGAAAATTTAGCGCAATGGTTAAAGCCTTGGTGTATGTGGGAGGAGGTCACGGGTTTGACCTCATGGACCTCTCCTCCTTTGGCGCTTTATGCAACAATATATATTAAATATATAACATGGTATAGTTATGTTTGGTGGAAGATAGTTGTTAACCCCCCATGAATCTAGGGTATGGTTATATGAGATTCGAATAAACCATGGGCCAGGGGCTTATCCATCGACCTTTTTCCTACAGATCAAACCTTTAATTAACTTCAAATAAAATATTTAACATATGACTATTAAGTCATATTCTATAGTGCATTGGTGAATTGTTGAAGTTGCTATCATGCGGTCGAGCGTTCGACCCTTGTCACACACCATAATATTTTGGAAATAAAAATAAAAGGCCAATGNTGGAAGATAGTTGTTAACCCCCCATGAATCTAGGGTATGGTTATATGAGATTCGAATAAACCATGGGCCAGGGGCTTATCCATCGACCTTTTTCCTACAGATCAAACCTTTAATTAACTTCAAATAAAATATTTAACATATGACTATTAAGTCATATTCTATAGCGCATTGGTGAATTGTTGAAGTTGCTATCATGCGGTCGAGCGTTCGACCCTTGTCACACACCATAATATTTTGGAAATAAAAATAAAAGGCCAATGGGAGGCTGCCATGTGGCAAACTCTCATTGGCCCATCTATGTGAACTATGCCACATGTCAAATGTTGATTAGTCCACTTGGATTTTACAATTGCCTTGTCACCTTGCTAACTTAGCTATATGATATGCCATGCGGCACCATGTGGTGTTTCCATGTCAGCTATGTACGGACTGTATGGATGTGCCATGTGTCACCCTTCCATTGGTGCCATGTGTCACCCCTTTTTTCCATGTTGACCTTGTTTGACCAAAACTTTCAAGAGCCATAACTTTCTCATACAAATTCCGTTTGAGGCGATTTTTGCACCATTGGAAAGCTCTTGCCGAGCTGTACACAATGAAGTCATTTTTCAAAAAAAAATAAAAATGAGATGATCAATTTTTGAGCATTTATGGATCCTACTGGATCTCTTTGAGTGTTCAGGATCCTCTTGGATCATTTGTAGTGGATAAATGAGGGTTTTAATGCCAAACTAAGTTTTCACACTGCATGTAAATTACAACAACAAGGTACCCAAACGAAACAACTCAACTAAATAACCATACGACAAGTAAACATCACAAATTTATATGATTTATTTATATCTCTAACCTGTTACATATGTAGAGTAAGAAAGAGTTTCAGATCAACCACAAAGGCATAATATGACTCCCATGAAGCAGAAAATATGAACCACTAGAATAATACGCCCTGCTACTAGCAATTCAACCTAGAAATGTAGCCCCTTTAAGAGAACACGACCCCCACAATACTAGACTCGACCCTAAAAATAAAATATGACTTCCTTAGCCCTCCCATGACCTCCTGCCAAGAGTAAATGTTCCCTTTCTATGGAAACACACATCCTCATCCAAGACACGTGGTTCCCTTTAAGAAAATGCACCCTCCTAATGAAGAGAGTGACCTCCTCTAATGAAATATGGCCTCTACAAGAGTAGATGCGACCCTTCCCAGTGAAATTCAACCTCTTCAACAAGATTTTTCCTACCAAATAGAATGACAATCTCACTATGAGAAAAATATCTCCTCAACAAAGAATCCGATCAAACAACTAGAGGTCTTGGCTCAACAACTAAATTCGTCCCCCAATAGCAAGAAACTTAGCCTATACAAACCCAATCTGCTAAAAAAGGTGAATCGATCTCCTGCAAGATGATTCGACACTGTAAACCCTTCCACAAATAATCTTCTGCAACTAGGTGTATCTCTCACCACCAAAATCTGATTAGCTAGGGTGGAACCTTTCACCACTGAAACCAATTCAAACCAGGGTTTACTCCAAACCCTCAAAGGCTCGAAGAGCTCTCCAAATCAAATCAAATAATCATAAACATAATGAGAGAATGTGATCTCATTGTAGTTTTATAACCCTTTTCCTCTTTTCCCATCAAGTGAATTTTTAGTTTATCTTTAGTAAGATCACTTTATTAATTTATTAACCTTTTTACTCACAAAAAATGATTTATTTGACTTTAAATCATTTCTAGTCATTGAAAGTCACTTTTTTATCAACTCAATGTTTAGAGCTCTTCATATCGGTTACAACAAGCTATTACACAAAGGTAGCCCTCTTAAACAATTTATTAGAATGACAACCTTAGTGCAATCCATTAAATAATGCTCATTAATACTCCCAAATTACGGGAATGGTCGAAATGCATCAAAATCGAAATCTGACTACACAGGTGTGATCCTGATGATAAAACATGATAATAAGACCTTTGAAAGAATCATATAACTCCTCTAAACCCCCTAAGATAATTGGTAACATCAAATCACCCCTCTGATCAAGCTAACATAAGCCCATAAAGACATTGCCAACTGCAGAGCAAAGGAACCCCAAAATGGGGACATTACAACTTTATGGTCTGTGGAATCCCCATCCTAGTAATCTTTGAAGGACAAACACAATTTACTTTTATTGTAATCTCATAGATTATTGCTTATTTTACAAAGACACCTATTATTTTTTTGAGGTTCCGAGAGAATTATTTGGGTGTTGATCATTTTTTCTGTCAAGATAAAATGACCAACATTTGACATAAAATCTTGTGGGGAACAAGAAAGACTCTCCTCGTTTTTATAGAGGTGGCTCTCCTCTCTTAATATCTTGGAAGACTCTTTGTATGGTTGTAGATGAATGCAATGGGTGAGTGCTAAAGAGAAAACCCCAAAAATATCTTCCAACAAAGCTATCATTTAGCAGATTTATTCATTATTCACATCATCTTATTCATGGAAACAAAAAGTGAATAAATATAACTAAAAGAGATTTGTACATAGTTTGATTTCAACATATATTTTTTCTTCCTTTTAAAATGTTTTGAATCCAGGATCAAATATGATTTTCCAAGACAAAAGGAAAAATAAAATGAGGTGGTCACCAAAGAACTTTACATGATTGCTTTATTACAACTCAAAAATGATTTTGATGGATAATACATTTGAAATATCATGCTTTAGACTCAAGGTCTTAAAAATCACTAATGTATTGCCCCAAAATAGTTCTTTGTGGGAGAATTTAATAGTAATTTCCCAAATGAAATAATCTTAAAAATGTCAGAAACAAGAGGGTTGAAATAACCTCAACAAGATTTCAATGACAATTACATAAACTTTAAAATAAATTGCATCTAATTTTTACAATAATAGATTTTGCTCCTATGGAACTGAAATGTCTTGGAGAATGTATAGAATAATATTTAGATAATTGAGCAGAAATGAATATCAAGGATAAATTCAAGAATACTGATTCACAAATCTTTTGAAAGGAAGAACTTGGTCCAAGTAGAAAGACCTCTATGGAAAACTCTCTAACAGTCGATTGCCAACCTCTTGAATCCGCCTCTTCTTCTCTTTTGTAATATGTTCTTCATATTCTTGAAACTTCTTTAGTTAGGGATAATGTTTTATTTTCACTCTTCATGATCTTAGATGTGTGTGCCATTAATTGGGACCCACTTTAGAAGCTCATGAATTTATTTAAATAAATCAATTTTTGAAAATAATTTATTTTTAAGACTTAAAATAATCCCAACCGTAATTTAATTTTTAGGGCCTAATAACTGATATTTCAGCCATTGAAATCACTTCCAATGTGTTCTTCATCTCTTTACCTTTCCAACAAGATCTCCTTTGTTCAAATAGGATGTCGGGATCAAAATTTATGATCTCTATAAGATGGAGACTTAGCCATAGTTGATATGTCCTTGTGAAATCTTGGCCTTTGATTTGCAAACTCGACTTTCTTTATCCCATATGCATTGTGGTAGGGTTATCATGACTTATTTATAAATAAATTTCATCTCCATGTTATTTGTGAATGAAGTAAAGAGAGCCATAAAATTCCACAGAGCTTGTGCACACAATATCTTTTGACCGCCACATCATCATCAATCATCATGCCAAGTCATTGTCCAATCATCTATGTCTGTCCATGTGTCACCTAGGGTTAGATCCAATTCATTTCCATGTGTCACCCAGGGATAGGTCAATCTCATTGCCATGTGGCCCAATATGGTAGGTCCATGAAAAGGGGGAAGAAACTTCGGATAAGAAATAATATTAAAAAATTAAATGAAGTGTTTGTAGGTAAATCACTTAAATGTGAAAATGGAAAATGTAAATGAATTATGAAAATAATAATTAAAATGAATGGAAAATGGAAATGAATTATGAAAATAATAATGAAAATGAATATGTGAAATGGAAAATGGAAATGAATTATTAAAATGAACATGGAAATGAATGATGAAAATGAACGTAGAAATTATGGAAATGACTAAGTGGTGGGTATTATGAAAATTAACTAAGTGGATAATGAAAATGRAAATGGGTTGGAAGATTGGAAAAATACGCAAGTATGGAGTGTAGAGAGTAGAGAGGAAGGAAGTATGGAGCAAGGAAAGAGGAAGGAAAATGAGAAAAAATGACTAAGTATGGACAGTGGAGGATGAAGAAAATGAAAAATGGCTAAGTATGGGCCAACCAAATGTGGGAGAAAAATGGCATATCTTGGGCATATGACCTCTATTTTAGATTCTGGGAAGTGTAGAATGGAGCTGAGACATAGGGCTATTTAGTGAGAATATAGAAATAAGCAATTTCATTCGTTTTAGTATCTTTTCTTTTCTTATCTTTTGTTTCAAAGGGAAACCATCTCTGTTAGCCTTTCATGATGAAGGACTAGAGAACTGAAGCTGATTGGAAACTTGTTGGGTCTTCATGATCAATAATTGAAGTTTATTTGGAACTTTACAAGTTCGACTAAAATGATTTATTGGTCTCTATTTGATGGGTGAAAACACATCAACATTGGGGCATAACATTATTGATCTCTCAAAATTTAAGTTTTAAGCATGAGATTTCAAATGTGTGTCTCTCAAAATCTTTTTGGCATTTAATGGAATGATCATTTAAAGTTATCTGCCATATGCGGTCAATATTTTCCTTCCTTTTGTTGAACATTTTGTCTCACTTTTATGAATGTTGTGATGGAAATGTTGCCTTATAATACTATATACTCTTTTGGTTTAAAAATATTGTAATATAATGTAAGTATTTGTTTTATGTAAGATACCTGACCCTTTCTAAGGTATTCTTTGAATGTGAATATTTATTTCAAGAATAAGTTTGGTCCTCTCTCAAGCATTTTTATGTTCTTGCATGTTATTAAAAATATAATAGTACCACCTATTTAAAAAAATAGGGGGATTTATCCTTGTGATATTGTCTTAAAGACCATAAGACAATCTTTTAGATCAACATTTTTGGTGACCATACCGGGGAACTAAGAAAAAGGATGGTTCCATAGACCAGAAATTTTGATGATTCTACCAGAGCCCAACCAACCCCAAATACAAGTTATACTTTGAGATCGAAGAAGTATATTGCACCAATTGTATGACATAACAATCACAACAACGAAGAGTCGTGAAGAACTTGAAATAACTTGGGAAGTTCTTGCTCAAGAAGAAGAAAGAGAAATAGCTTTGAGACAAAGAAGACGATCATAAGTTTTTAAAAGATGGAATCATAAAAAGGTCCATTAGAAAGAAGTAAAAGTAAGAAACTTGAGATTCACCAAGAAGCCCAAAGTTTAAAACATGAAGCCAATGGTATAATAATCATGGGTGACCGGGAATAACAAAGAAATGAAATTCCCAAAGAATAAAGAGAAAGAAACAAAAGACAAAGGAACCCTAGAAGAAGAGTGGGGTATAGCCCACTCAATTTACAAGGAGAACAACATCCATTGCCAACTTTGCCTCAAGGAATTTTACCTATTTTTTCAGGTGATGGGATTATGGATCCTAAAATTCATATGGATCGGTTCCTTAGTATTTGAGATATTCATTTGATAGAACATGATGATGTAATGGTTAAAGTATTTCTGCAAACTTTGATAGGCCCAACCTATAAATGGTATCTTTCTCTCCCAGCTCAATCAATTGGTTCGTTTGAGGGTATAAAAGATATGTTCATGACTAGGTATGCACAACCTATTGCATACCATACTTTAGTTACTCAATTCACCCAAATCCATCTTCAAAAAGGTGAAAGGATCAAGGATTTTAACTTATGATTTTTCAAGACATTAACCAAATACCATATGGACAATGCCCAAATGACCCTATTATATTTAGATGTTATAAGAATGTCTTTCCATCAAATGTGAATTATGCTATAATATCTACACAAATAAATACATTACATGAAGTAATCCAAAATGCAACATAAATGGAAGAGTACATGTTAGGAACTAATTATTGATCCTAAAATTATCATTGGAAAAGTGCAAAGACATATGACAAGTTTGTCAATATTGCCTCAGGGACCATCAACCTCTAGAAGTTCTAAAGGTCAAGCAATGGGAGGTGGAATTCTTCAAGGCCTACCACCTAATGTGAGAAATGATCCTAGAGTTACTCAAGAAACAAGACAAAACATAGAAATTTCTTAGTTGAGCAAGACTATTAGACAAATGAAAAATGAAATAACTTGATTCAAGAGGAGTGGGAATCTCATTTTTCCACATCAAAACATGAGAGCTCCATTACCATATCAAAGAGGAAGAAATGATAAACAGAAAATAATTGAATATCATAGACCAAGAGTGTTGAGAGTTCCAAATCCAAATGTTGTTGTGCCAGAGGAAATTTTGGAAGAAGTAAATGTTGAGACCTTTGATCAAGAAACAATCAATGATTAAGATGAAGTTTTGGAATTAGTCCAATTGGAAGAAGGTTCGTCATATTTTTATATTTTTTAGACCATAACTTGAGCAAATAAATTCAAGACAAGGGAACAATTAGAAAAAGAAAAAGAAAAAGAAAAAGCTAATGTTCCAGAACCAACAAAAAAACAATTAGTTATTAATCAGATGAAGACACCATTGCAAATGAATTATAATCTTGTTGATGAGTTATCTAAGCTTCGAATTATGTTACCATTCATTTAAGTAGTCAAGATATCTCATAAAAGAGAGAATATTTTGAAGATATTGAATGATACAAATTCAAGAATAGAGGCAGTTGTGATGAACACTAGACAACAACAAAATATCACATTAGTAAGACCAAGAGGCAAGGTTCCACCATTTTATATATCCTTAGAGAACCATTATTTTACACTACATAAATGTTTGGTGGATAGTGGAGCCACTAACAATATCATGCTATTATTAGTAATGGAAGCTCTTGGAATGGAATGTACAAAGTAATATGACATTGGTGAAAGTATATATTCCATTGATTTTAGAAAAGTTCTAGCTTATGGTGAAATAAAGTATTTTTTTGCATGGATAAGTGCAACACCTCACATTACAACAACATTCACTATCATAGTAGTTGATCTACCCCCAACATACAATGTTGTCCTTGGAAGAGATTGGTGCTAATTGATTGGAGGATATATAATGAACAATGGAAGTTGCATGATGTTACCAAACAAAGATGGAACAATGATCATATTTCCTTGAGAAAATAAAAATCCATTATCATTTAAGAAAAATAAATTGAAATAATTCAAAACTATGCAGATGTTGGAATTGAGAATTGTGTTGTTTTCAACATGGATCAATTAAATTCACCTAAGCAAGATGAAGAAAGTTATTTTCAATGTTTCTCGAAAATGTCATTTGATGTTGCTTGCTCTAAGTTTGGAACTGGAGATAGTATTGTTTTCAAAAGTCCTTAATATTGCATTTATACACATGTAATAAGATTAGAGTTCCCTTGTACCAACAATGAAGAATAATGTGAAGCATTGATTCAAGGATTGACCTCGGCCCTTAAATTGCAAGTAAAAGATCTAGTGGTGACTGGTGATTTAGAACTTGTTATCAATCATATCAAGAAAAAATATAGAATAAAAAAACAAAGATTGAAACATTATGCAAGGAGAGTGTGGGAAATCATAGACTCTTTTAATTCTTTCAATATTTCTTTTGTTCCTCAAGAAAAGAATAAAAAATTTGATTCATTAGCAATGGATGCATCCATTTTCAATGCAAATGATTCTTATAGTCAAATTACTTTTCATGTCAAAATAGTTTTTCGACCTTCAATACCTGATAATCAAGAGTATTGGAAAGTTTTTGAAAATCATGAGCACATTGCAAGTTTCCTTACAGACCATGACTCAATATTATTTGATAATTCAAAAGAAAACCAAAATTATTGGAAGCAAATTCATGATCAGATTGTTGTAGTCCTTCCATAGAATTATGTTAGCCTGGAATCTCTTTTTACAAGAGACGATAAAAAAAATACCTTGGATCCAAAAGAGGAACCCTCTATTAGAAAGGTTCAAGAGACACAACAAATTAATATCAATGCATTTGATTCTCCAAAATACTTAAATCTTGGTACTAGTTGCATCACTGAATAAATAGAGCAATACACTCTTCTATTCAAAGAGTTTCTAGACATTTTTTCTTGGAGTTATGATGATTTAAAGGAAGATGACAAGTCTATCTTCGAACATATTATACCACTTAAAGAGGGATTAAAAACTTTTAAGAAAAAATTAAGAATGATAAATCCCAAATTGAAGCCCTTAGTAAAGATGGAGTTAGAAAAATTGAAAAAAGATGGCATGATTTTTCCAATCAGAATGGACTTTAAATCTTGTGGTAGTTTGAAAAAAGAATGGACTTTAAATCTTGTGGTAGTTTGAAAAAAGAATGGATAAATTTGTATTTGTGTTTATTTTAGAGATGTCAATCAAGTCCTTGTGGCTAAGGAAGATAGATCAAATATTTCATTCATTACACCATGGAGAACATACACTTATGTCAGTATGCCATTTGGACTAAAGAATGGAGGTGCAACTTTTCAAAGAGAAATGGACCATGCTTTCAAAGATCTAAATAAAAAATTTATGGTAGATTATCAAGACGATTTGACAGTTCACTCAAAACTTAGGGAAATACATTTCAAACATCTCAAACAAGTCTTTGAAAGATGTAGAATATATAAAATATCTTTGAATAAAAAAAATGTTTGTTTTCTATATCAGAAGGAAAGCTCCTAGGTCATGTTGTGAGCAAAGAAGGAATATACATTGATACAGAAAGAGTTAAAGCAATAAATGACCTAAATCCTCCCACATTATGAAAATGAGTACAATCTTTCATTGGAAAGATAAATTTTGTTCAAAGATTTGTTCCAAATTATGCTACAATTGTTAAGCCAATAAATAAGTTACTAAAGAAGGATCATAAATTTGAATGGACATCAAAGGTTCAAAGGGGTTTCATAGAAATCAAACACACAATTACTTCTTCCTCTGTTTTTATCAGTCTCGACCTTAACAAATATTTTATATTATATTCATTTGCTTTAGAGGAAAAGTTTTCCTCCATCCTCACCTGAAAAAATGAGAAAGCAAAAGAACTTACCATTGCTTTCATGAGAAAAACCTTGCATGATTATGATTTAAACTACTCTATGATTGAAAATCAAGCTCTCTCCCCGGTTAAGGCAATAGCCCATTTCAATACTTATATCTTTTCATCTCAGATCATTGCTTATGTGCCAAACTCACCAATTAAGATATTTCTCAATCAACAACTCAGAGAAGGTAGATGGAAAATTTGGTTAGCAAAGCTTTAGGAATACGATTCAGAGATTAAACATCTAAAAGCTATCAAGGGGCAAGGACTATGTAAATTCATGACTAGAATTGAAGCTGTAAATATTTCTCCTCCCAACACAATTGATGTCGTCATACAGAGCTCAAGTCTAGCAACATGTAAATGGTATAACGACACAATATTTTATTTGAGATCTGGCCAATTTCCTCTTGGAATGTTTTCTAAAGAAAGGGGATCTTTGAAACTAATCAATATGTATTAGTCTCAAGAGTTATTTTCCGAAGAAAATTTGATGGAATTCTATTAATATGTTTAGATCGTCCAATATCCAAGGAAATACTTCAAGAATTTCATAATGGAGTTTGTAGTGGATATTTTTCGCAGGTTGTAACTACTCATATAATCATTTGGGTAGGTTATTATTCGCCAACTATGTTCAAATATTCTTACCTGATGATTCAAAAATGTCTCCCATGCAAAAAAAATTCAGGGAAGATGAAGAGAGCAACAATGCCACTGCCATCTATAACAATAGAGGAACCATTTGCACAATGGGGCCTGGATGTGTTTGGTCCAATAAATCCAAAATCTAGTAAAGGACATGCTTATATTATTATTGCAAATTACTATTTTACCAAGTGGCAAGAAGCTATTTCTCTAAGGAACGTTGATTCACAACAATTGATCCTTTTCTTGGAAGAAAATATTTTATCTAGATTTGGTGTCTCGGAAAAATTCGTAACAAACAATGGTTCAATCTTCATCAAGTCCAATTTTACAATTTTTTGTGGAGAATATGGAATAATCACGGGATAATCATCCAACTATTACCCAAAAGGAAATGGTTTA
>JASDQU010737835.1:4508-17170 GCA_032191745.1 Picea mariana
CGCCTTTCTACCTTTAAGCTGAGGGGGGGGGGTCTGGAATCGTAGGTGCAGTTTCCAACGGCCACGATCGAGGAGCCCAGATCAATGGCTCAGACATAGCCCCGACCTTCTCAGCTGCCCTGTCTTTAACCCGCATGGGCCTGCCTCCCGCCTTGTCATCTTTCTAGCCGCCTTTCCCTTGTCGCCATGTGCCACCGTTCACCTCTCTCTCACACTTCCAGATGGCCTTTCCCTCATCTCATCATCCATTTATCACTCGCCACGTATCCTTTTCCCTCCATGTCAGCCCTTCACTGCATTAAACTTGCCTCATCCATTCACCCGTTGTCTCTGTGTATATCCCTAATGACTCCTGTCAATCCTCCACCACCTCTCTCACCTCTCATCGTCCTTTTCTTCGTCCTTGCGGTTGTGGCCCCGTCTTTCCGTAATCTTACCCCACTTCCCGCGCTGGCCTCCATAACCGTTCCTCAAGCTATTCAGTTATTCCAGGTGGCAACGTGAGGGGTCTTCCATATCCCGAAGTGCTGAGTTGGTCGGGCCTTCCTCAATCCCGATGTTGCAGTTATTGAAGCGGTTGGTGGTGGTTAGATATCGCCTCCGCATTAATGGGAAAGCACGGCCATGAATTTAAGGCACGTCGATTCACCGTTGGAACTGTCAAACAATTAAGATTGCGTCTGACATAAGTTGCACGATCTTTCAGATGTTGACTGTCAGAAGCCATGTAGACGCAAAGCCTTCAATGCATTTTCTTGGTTCCGCTGTTGTTGTTGTTTTGAGTATATGTAGGCATTTTTTCCATTTTTGTATCTATCGATGGTAGAGCTAAGCTCCCGACTGTAAAGTTTCAGCAAATACTCCGGTCCTTGATTATGCCTCTGTGTTTGAGACTTCTTGGTTTATAACAAACAGTTTCTCTTTTCCATCTTTGTTTCATCTTCTGCTGGAGGGTTCACAGTTGAAGGATTCACTTGGACTTAACAATCTTGTTGTGATAAAGGATTTGTTGTGACATCTTTGTATTCTCTGGTATTTGTGTTTGAATGTAAAAGGATTTTGTGTTTGAATATATTTCTTCCTTAGTCTGTTGCACACCGGATGTATGTGATAGACCTTACACCCTTCTTGCATAAGTCTTCCATCTACTCACCCTTTACTACGACTCACTGTTTGGAGTTTATCAAGACCTCACTCATCATGCATGCCTGGTCTGGTTTCTAAGTTGATATGATGTTGTTCTGAGTTTTTTTCCATTTGATCACCCTTTAAAACAAATCGTGACATTAAACTAATGGGCTTCGGGCTCTGCTCCTGCTAGCAATCCAGGAGTGACCTCCGAACGCCAACATTTCTGGCGCCGTTGTCGGGGACGATGTTGAATATATTCCCTGGGATTGAACGACAAAGATCAACTGATTTCTGAAGGTGCATCAGATATCAGAACTTGAAGATTGCTACTGTGCACCTGGCGACTCCACTGTGACGACTCCGCTGGGGAGAACCTGTTCTATCAGTTGTGGCTTCGAGAGGTAGACACACGAGGTCCAATCCACACTTTCCTTTAGCCACACCAGAAGCAGACTTGGAAGCAGTGTGCAGAAAGGGAAAGAGCTCTGCAAAAGAAGTTTCAGTCGCTGAAAAAGGTAATACACTATCCCCTTCTGTGAAAACTCCATTTTCTGATTTTCAGCTTCCTAGTCGTACTTCCTCTGAGGTTTCCCGTTTTCTGAACTTCGGGAGTGTTCCTGCTGAGTTTTTTCCTCCTGGTCTAGTATCAGAGGGAGAGATCCTTGTCACTCCCCCCTCAGGAGGTTTTACTACTCCTCCTTTGATTACTACTATTGCGCAGAGAGAAGCACCTGCACACTCAAGTCCCTTAGACTTCTCTCTGTTTTCCCCATCCTCTCTTGTGAGGACCTCGTTTCCTAGCTCACATGTTCACACTCCATCTCCCCTGAGTTCTCCCCCGCTCAACGTCCCTATGGCTGGTGTTAATCCCCCACAGAACAAAATGGATGCCATAGTCGCTGCTAGATATGCTCCTTTGGTCTTGCCTCATCCCATGAACCCTCTCCCTGCTGGAGACTACTTGAAGTACATGCCCAAGTTCACTGGGGAAGGGGACATAACTGTTGAAGAGCACTTGGCTTCCTTTTACAGTTATGCAGACAACCTCAATATTGAAAATGAAGATGTCTGGATGAGAGTCTTTGTCCAGAGTTTGGATGGTGAGGTTAGAAAATGGTTCAGGGGACTGGCCCCTGGATCTATTGCTGGTATTGAGTCCCTGGACAATGTTTTCCTGAGGCAGTGGGGAGATAGAAAAGATTACATATATTACATGACTGAGTTTGGGTCCCTGAAGAAGCAGGAAGGAGAGTCAGTCTCTGACTTTTCCAAAAGATTCAATAAGATGTATAATAAGATTCCTGCAGAAATAAAGCCTTCAGAAGCATCTGCTCAAATTTCATATGCTAGTGCCTTTGACCCTGATTTCTGTCTCGTGTTAAGAGAAAGAAGAGCCACTTCTTTAGCTCAGATGAAAGATGCAGCTATAGAGGTGGAATCCAACATGCTAGCTGCCGACAGACTGAGGAACAAGGCTGACACTGACAGAAGAAAAGGAAAATCTGAAGCTTCAATTTCTGGCTCCAACATCTCCGGCCCGTCATTGCCCCATCCTCAAGTAAATGAGCTGACCCAGCTGGTGAACGTTCTGAAAGAAGAAATGGAGAGATTAAAGATGGAGAGGAAACAAATGAACAAAGGCCCTCAGAACACTGAGAACAGAGGAGGTTTCAGAATGCCAAACAATTTTGCTCCGCCAACTGTGCATAAGGAGAAAGAAAGGGATAGAGACGACCAAAGGATTCAGGCTCCCTTCCAGAACAATTTTGTAGCTGATGAAGAGGAAGCAGAAGCAGATGAGCCTGAGTCCAAAATCCACTCTGTGGAAATCACCCCTCCTTTCCCCCATCTGACCAAGTCAGCGTACGAGGAGTCTCTCATGGACAACCAACTGAATGAATTGAGCAAGGGGGACAAAGCTGGCGGTGGTCGAGGCAGGTATAATCTGAGATCTGACAAGAAGGCAGCAGCACCTGATGTTCCTGAGTCATCCACTAGAGCAGAGAAGCCTGCTGAAAAGATAGCAGACAGCCACAGAGGTAAGAAGGCCCAACCTCTCTCCCCTATTATTCAAGATCATGCTCCTGAGGTTAGAGAAATTCCAAAGCTTACATCTCCTTTTAATTTTGAGCATGAAATTCAAAAGATCAGAATCCCTGTGCCCCTCACTGAGTTAATCAAACATGGGGAATTTAAGAGATGCTTCTCCGACCTGTTAAAATCTGAAGCCTTTGGCCCCTCCACAGACTTCATAAGCCTCCAAGATGAAAGGCCTGCGGTGGTCCTAGGTCCTATGGTAGAAGACAGAGATGATTCATCCCCTCCCTTCTACACCTCCCTGAACATACATGACAAAGTACTGCATAATTGCTTAATGGATTCAGGGGCCTCCCACAACCTCATGCCTAAAGCCGTCATGGAAGAGCTAGGATTAGAAGTCACCAGAGCCTATCATGACCTCTATTCCTTTGACTCAAGGAGGGTACAATGTTTGGGAGTCATCAAGGACCTGGCAGTTTCCCTGTTTCAGCTTCCCATGAAAAGTATGGTCATGGATATAGTGGTAGCTGATGTTCCCCCCAAGTTTGGCATGCTATTGTCAAGATCTTGGATTAAGAGACTTGGAGGAACGCTGCAGATGGACCTCACGTATGCCACCATTCCAGTTTTTTGGGGGGAACATAGGAGATTGTACAGAGAAGCCCAGCTAGCCTACATTGTCAGTGATGAAGCAAACCCCACTAATCATCCCATCTATGCCTTAGACACCGACTTAGGATCTAGCCTATTGCAGGTCACTGATGAGCCTGAAACCCCTTTACAGATCAGAAAGAAACTCAGTCTTGACTAGGGTTTTCCATCTCCAACTACCCCTGTTTGGAAAATGTTCTTTGATGGAGCTTCTTCCAGTATAGGTGCAGGTGCCGGAGTGGTGTTCAAATCTCCTTCTCAGGAAACCATATCACTGTGATACAAGCTGGAATTTGAAGTCACCAACAATGTGGCAGAATATGAAGCTCTGGTTCTGGGGTTAAGGGCTGCAAAAGAAATGGGAATCAGGGAGATGGCTGTGTTCGGGGATGCGGAATTAATTGTCCAGCAGGTCAAAGATGTTTATCAGACCAAGCACCCGCATCTCAAGAACTACAGGAACGAGGTATGGGACCTTATTGATAGTTTCTTCCTGGCTTTTAATATCTCTTTCATTCCAAGGGAAGAAAATGCTCCAGCCGACTTTCAGGCCTTCTCAGCTAGTTTGTTCGAGGCTCCCGCATGGCCAACTATCAGCTCAGAGGTGGAAATAAGATACAGACCCTCTGTACCAAACAATGTCAAACATTGGAAGGTATTTGAAGATGATCAGGAGATTGAGAAATTCCTCCAATCCATCGATGACTTCTCGGCATTGCATATAGATGAAGACCCTGATGAGGAACCTGATCACTACCCTGGGGAGCTGTTGAATGAAGTTGCTGACCATCAGATTATTCAACTGCCGAGCAATCTTATACCAAGAGGATTGATCCCATTAGAAAGATTGTTCAATGGGAACGATGTGGCGATGAAGGGCAGGATTTCAGGTGATGATGCTGATACAACTGAGTGCAACATAGGCACACCGGAAGAGCCCAAGCTGGTTAAGCTGTCAAAGAGCCTGACTGAGGAGCATAGGATCAGATATACTAAGTTGTTGAGGGAGTTTGCTAACGTGTTCGCGTGGACCTACGAAGACCTCAAGACATACGACACGTCAGTCATAGACAAGATCCCACTAAAAGAGGAGGCTAGACCTTTCAAGCAAAAGCTGAGACAGATAAATCCTACGCTGTTACCTGTCATGGAGAGGGAGGTGAAAAAGTTGTTGGATGCCCAAATCATAGTCCCTTTGAGATACTCCAGTTGGGTAGCCAATTTGGTCCTAGTAAGAAAGAAGAGCGGAGAAATCAGACTCTGTGTCGATTTCAGGAACCTGAACATGAGTTCAAGGAAGGACAACTACCCCCTGCCCAACATGGAACATATATTGCAGAGGGTCACTGGTGCATCTAGGATATCTATGATTGATGGCTTTTCTGGCTATAATCAGATATCATTCATGCCTGAAGACAGAGAAAAGATAGCCTTCACCACGCCTTGGGGCACATTCATGTATGCCAAGATGCCATTTGGGCTGATGAACGCGGGAGCAATGTTTCAGGGAGCCATGGACATAGCCTTCATCGGGGAAAAAGATAAGTTCGTGGTAATTTATTTAGATGACATAACAGTCTTCTCCAAGACTGATATTGAACACCACTCCCACTTAAAGAGGGTTTTCCTGAAGTGCCGCAGGTTTGGCCTTTCCCTGAATCCCAAGAAATCATTGTTCGCTATGCAAGAGGGGAAGCTGTTAGGCCATATAGTCTCAGCAGAGGGAGTGAGAATTGATCCTAATAGGGTAGAGGCAATCCAAGCCCTGTCACTTCCCAGGTCTAAAAAGGAGGTCCAAGCGTTTTTAGGAAGGATTAATTTCCTGAGGAGGTTTGTCTCAAATTTTGCTGAATTGGTGAAACATATCACAGCAATGCTCAGGAAGGGCCATGAAATAAAATGGACTGCTGAACCTAGGAAGTCTTTCGACCAAATAAAGAAAGCATTAACCGAGGCTCCTGTGCTGATCAGTCCATATTATTATAAGGATTTTATGATATTTTCTTTTTCTTCCTTTGACACAGTGGCAGTGGTTCTGTTGCAGAAAAACGATCAAGGGCAAGAACAACCTATTGCCTTCTTTAGCAAGGCGCTGAGAGACACAGAGCTCTGGTACGAGATCATGGAAAAGTAGGCTTATGCCTTGGTGAAATCTCTCAAAGCTTTCAGGGTCTATGTCTTACACTCAAAGATCATTGCATATGTCCCTTTAACTTCTGTGAAGTACATCCTTATACAGCTTGACATAGACGGAAGAAGAAGTAAATGGATCGCCAAGATCCTAGAATTTGACCTGGAAATTAGGCCCACTAAGCTAATAAAGGGGCAGGGTTTGGCCAAGCTCCTGGCCGAATCCAATCATAAAGCATTAGAAATCAATTTGATCAATGAACAAGCCAAGACATCCGACAGGGGTTCCCAAAGCAATGTGCCACTATCAACATGCCCCTGGTACGAAGATATCTTGTTTTTCCTGCAGGAGTTGAGACCACCTGATGGAATGGAAAAAGGTAAAGCCAGAGCTTTAAAGCTCAAAGTGGTCAGATATTGTCTCATTGGCCAAGTGTTGTATTGGAAAGACCCCCAGGGGGTACTACTAATGTGCCTGGACCCACAGCAGGCCCAGAAGGTTATGAATGATTTCCATAGCAGTCTCTGTGGAGGCCATTATTTTTGGAAGACCACAGCTCACAAGATCCTCCGAGCTGGGTACTACTGGCCCACCTTATTTCCTGATGTTTGCAGGGAAATTAGAGCTTGCATCAAATGTCAGAAATTCTCAGGGAAGTAGCAGCTCAAATCCCTGCCATTGAAGCCTGTGGTGGTCTCAGTGCCCTTTCAGCAGTGGGGATTGGAATTTATCGGGGAAATTCATCCCCCCTCAAGTGGTCAGCACCGATGGATTCTGACAGCAACTGACTACTTCACTAAATGGATAGAAGCTGTCCCTACCAGAAGCACTTCTCACAAAGTAATCATCAGCTTCCTGGAAGACATCATAGCTAGGTTTGGCTGCCCTAGCAAAATTGTAGCTGACAACGCTTCTCCATTTCGGTCTGAGCCTCTGATCAAATTCTGTGAACAATTTGGGATTTCATTGATTCACTCCACTCCCTACTATCCTCAGGGAAACGGGCTGGCAGAGTCCTCTAATAAAAGTCTAATCAAGCTTATCAAAAAGCTATTAGAGGATAATAAAAGGGCCTTGGACTCAAAGCTCAAATTTGCACTTTGGGCCGATCGAGTGACAACAAAGAAATCCCTGGGTCTCTCACCCTTCCAGCTTGTGTATGGGATTGAGGTCGTCTTCCCCACTCAGCTTGCCTTGCCTATGGCAAATCTCCTCCAAGACTATGAGGGAGAACCTAACCATGTGCTCAGAAGAATTCATCAGATGGTGGAGGTGCAGCAGATCAGAGAACAGGTCCTGGATAGAGCTTACCATCGCCAGCAGAAGATCAAACAGGCTTTTGACAGAAAAAACAAAAAGAAAGAGTTTGAGCAGGGTGATCTGGTGCTCAAGTGGGATGCACCCAGGCAGGAAAAGGGAAACACAGTAAATTTGATGCCCTCTGGGTCAGGCCTTTCAAGATCCTTGAAGCATTTTCTAACAACACTTACAGGTTGCAAGATCTGGAAGGAAATGAAGTTTTTAGTGGCCCAGTTAATGGGCATTTCTTAAAGAAGTGTTTTCTGTGAGCCGCAGTCGGCTCGTTTCATTTTTGTTTTGTAAAAATTGTTTTTGTTTTTGTTTTGTTTCCCGACTAATAAATGACTCCATAGCCCAGCAGCAAAGGCACTAAGTCTGCAAAAGAGTTCTTAGAGCATCACAGGGACGACTCTATCCCCCATGGAGCCAAATGTTAGCGATATTTCTTGCTAAGGGGGTTGAATTGCAAAAGAGCGGGTCAAAACCCACTTATCCTAAGTTTTGGGCGCAAGCGCGTCTGCATTAAACATGAGTCATTTTTGGATGGCTGGATTTTGCGCACCTAGATCGACGACGCACAGCAAATTCTGGACCCCCCTTGCCTTTTGAACTTTAAGCAGGGGGGGGTCCGGAATCGGGGGCACACCTCTCCAACGGTCCAGATGAGCACGCCCGGATCAACGGCGATGAAGACCATTTCAGACCCCCCCCATTGTCAGNCCCCCCCCCCCGCCTTTCTACCTTTAAGCCGAGGGGGAGGGGGTCCGGAATCGTAGGTGCAGTTTCCAACGACCATGATCGAGGAGCCCAGATCAACGGCTTAGACATAGCCTCGACCTTCTCAGCTGCCCTGTCTTTAACCCGCATGGGCCCGCCTCTCGCCTTGTCATCTTTCTGCCCACCTTTCCCTTATCGCCATGTGCCACCATTCACCTCTCTCTCACACTTCCAAATGGCCTTTCCCTCGTCTCATCATCCATTTATCACTCGCCACGTATCTTTTTCCCTCCATGTCAGCCCTTCGCCGCATTAAACTTGCCTCATCCATTCACCCGCTGTCTCTGCGTATATCCCTAATGACTCCTATCAATCCTCCGCCACCTCTCTCACCTCTCATCATCCTTTTCTTCGTCCTTGTGGTTGTGGCTCCGTCATTCCGTAATCTTACCCCACTTCCCACGCTGGCCTCCATAACCGTTCCTCAAGCTATTCAGTTATTCCAGGTGGCAACGTGAGGGGTCTTCCATATCCCGAAGTGCTGAGTTGGCCGGGCCTTCCTCAATCCCGATGTTGCAGTTATTGAAGCGGTTGGTGGTGGTTAGATATCGCCTCCGCATTAATGGGAAAGCACGGCCATGAATTTAAGGCACGTCGATTCGCCGTTGGAACTGCCAAACAATTAAGATTGCGTCTGACATAAGTTGCACGATCTTTCAGATGTTGACTGTCAGAAGCCATGTAGACGCAAAGCCTTCAATGCATTTTCTTGGTTTCGCTGCTGTTGTTGTTTTGAGTATATGTAGGCATTTTTGCCATTTTTGTATCTATCGATGGTATAGCTAAGCTCCCGACTGTAAAGTTTCAGCAAATACTCTGGTCCTTGATTATGCCTCTGTGTTTGAGACTTCTTGGTTTATAACAAACAGTTTCTCTTTTCCATCTTCGTTTCATCTTCTGCTGGAGGGTTCACAGTTGAAGGATTCACGTGGACTTAACAATCTTGTTGCGATAAAGGATTTGTTGTGACATCTTTGTATTCTCTGGTATTTGTGTTTGAATGTAAAAGGATTTTGTGTTCGAATATATTTCTTCCTTAGTCTGTTGCACACCGGATGTATGTGATAGACCTTGCACCCTTCTTGCATAAGTCTTTCATCTACTCACCCTTTACTACGACTCATTGTTTGGAGTTTATCAAGACCTCACTCATCATGCATGCCTGGTCTGGTTTCTGAGTTGATATGATGCTGTTCTGAGTTTTTCTCCATTTGATCACCCTTTAAAACAAATCGTGACATTAAACTGATGGGCTTCAGGCTCTGCTCCTGCTAGCAATCCAGGAGTGACCTCCGAACGCCAACAGAGGTATAGCTATGTAATTGTTGCCAATTTTTGCTGAGAATAATATAAAGCCTCTCCACTTTGAAGCAGGCCTGGAGACGTAGTCCATTCTTGGAACGAACTCCATTATCATCTTTTGTCTTCTTGCTCTTCTTCTCCTCTTTTCTCCATAACTATGTCCTCTTTATTGATGTTGCACATAAGATTTTATTCACTCTTTAATGTAATTCTTTTATAAGTCATCGATGAAAAGATCCTTGATCATGTTGGTATCAGAGCAATCTTCCTTGACTTGAATTGCGAGTGTGAATGCTTACCAAGGCCAAGATCAAAACATGTGAAGGAAAACTCAATACTTTCAACCCAGAGATTTGACGTGCAACTCGAGGAAGGAAAAAGGAAGATGAAGAGAGGCGTGTCAAGCATGAGAAGAACTTTCACAAGATCTTCTACCAGATGTCAGACATGGTAGAAAAATTGTATGTAGATTACGAGAAGAGAGTTGCAAAGAAGGAGAAGAAGAATAAAGTTAAAGAAGAGGATAATGCTTCAGTGAACCATGGAAATGGAGGAGATCCTATTGAGCCTCCGTCACCATCTTCAAGTCCAAGCTCTTCTTCCTCTTCCTCTCATTCTCATCATTCTAGTTTTCATCCAAGTAGTTCTAAAATGTCATTGTTGAAACTATATGTGTAATTTAATTTTCCTATGTTTAATGGAGAAGTTAATGCAGACAAGCTTAATAATTGGATTAGACAAATCAAAGTTTATTTTCGCGTACAACAAATCAAAGAGGAAGAGGCGAAGATTCAGTTGGCTTCTCTTCGGATTGAAGGCACAACCCTTGTATGGTGGGAGAGCAAACTTTAGAAAGGTAGCAAACATAATGGTAAACTCCTTTCTTCATGGTCTGAATTTACATCTGCGTTGAAAAAACAATTTTATCCACTAGGTTATGTTAAAAAATCCATGATGGAATGGAAAAATTTAAGAAAAGGTAAAGGTTGGAATGTTCAGAGTTTCACAGAGGAATTTAGGAAACAAACACTTTCACATTAAATATTCCTCTAGATTCTCATGAAATTTTAATGAAGTATATTGGTGCACTTCACAGTGACATTCGACATACATTGTTATTGTTTAATCCCACAAACTTAGATGAGGTGTGTGTGCAAGAAACTCACCTTGAAAGAAGGGGAAAGAATCTATAGAAAGATCACAAGCATTTAGAAGACCATTTCAAAAGGAAAGGCAAAGGAAAGAATAAGAGGATAGATACAACAAAGAAAGAGGCAGAAAAATCATCTTGCACTGATTGCTAGAAATATGGGAACGATGATGAGCATTGTTGGAAGTTTCATCCGGAGTTAAGACTGAAGTGATTGGGTGGCCAAAGGAAGAAAAAAATTGTTGATGTCATGCAACAAGACCTAGGTTCTGACTCAAGTGATTAGGAAAAGATCACAACCATTGGATTACAGGGTAAAATTTCCTTGCATGATAGTTCAAGTTCTGAAATTCCATCTCTTGAAAATGATGAAAGAAGAAGTGAATTATTCCACATAAGAGTAGTGACCAAACACACAAAAGTGGAAAATCTGTTTGATCTAGGCTCACAAGTTAACTTGATATCTAGAGAGATTTTAAAGAAATTGGGATTAACCACAACACCTCACCAGAAACCTTACCCTCTTGGTTGGGTACATGATAATGCAAAACTTCAGGTTACCAATCAATGTAGATTGAAGATTATTGTTGCTTCTAAGTTGATAGACGAGGTTGCTTTGGATGTAGTTCCTTTGGATATCTATGGTAATGTATTAGGGAGTCCTTATCTTTATGACAGAAAAGTGATCTTCCAGAAAAAGAACAAATACCATCTCACAAAAGATGGAGTGGAATATATTGTTAGAGCTCATAGCATGGAATCTAACCCATCACTTATTAGCGTGGGTCAAATAAAGAGAGCTATACATACTTGTAAGAACCTTGTGCTTACAATTGTCAAATCCAAAGAGCCTGATATGTATAATTCTCTCAATACTTTTAATCCTTTACATAAAAATGTAATGCTTGAGATGAGACAGGTCTTTTAGTGGGGAGGCGGATAGAGAAGGGCCTTCAACACTTTGGGAGAAAAGATAAACCCCACACCAATACTAGTTCTATCAAACCTTCAACAAACATTCAAGGTTGCAACCAGTACTAGTGCAGATGCCATGATAGCAGATATACTTTTTAGATATCCTAGTTTTGCATATATTGTTTTGAAGGATGGTCATGTTACCTATGTTGAAAAGTATGATATTGACAAAGTCTTCAAAGATGTATTTGAGAGGCAAATACATGGCTTGCAGGTGAAAAGATTTTGGTTGCAGGAAAAACTATTCTATCATTTGATTAAACCTTGTATTCCTACCATTGTGAAAATGCATGTAATTGGAGAATCTTACACTTCTCTTGTATTTGGGAATTCTTTATCCAGGTGGATATTGGTGGCCACCCACCTATTCCAACTGGTTCCTCTTGACAGTTTTTAGTTCAACACATTCTTCTGTAATCCTTTGTAATTGTGGGTTCTACACTTTTGGGGTTATTTGAAACCCTACATAGTTTCCAGGTGGATATTGGTGGCCTCCCACCTAATCCAACTGGCTTATTTTCGAAGTTTTCATGTCAGCACATCTTTCTCTACTTCCAGGGTCATTTTGGGGCCCTAAACAATGTTTTTTTTGTGTACCATAGTCAAACTGTAGACAAAGTCACATTTTGATGGAATAATGTTTATTTCTCGAAAAGTCCTTTCTAAAGGGCTATCATGTGCCTAAAACGAAGGTCATATGCAAAAGTTACAACCCCGGGAATTTGAGGTACCAACTTACCCATCGGTGCCCACACAATGTTTGGTGTTTCATCTCCTAGGGTTAGGTTTTTGGATGTCTAGGGTTTTGGAATTCACGAGTAATGTTAAAAAGGCTTATGGAGTCTCATTGTAATCATTCTACTCATATGGATGAGTGTAACAAGCCACATCTCTTCTCAGAGATAACTACCACCATTCGAGCAAGTTGTTTCAAGTTCTGCAGTTTTACTGTTTCAACCTATTTTATTTATTTAATAGAAGTTATTGTTCACTGGATATTTGTTGTTGTTCTCCATATCTCTATGTTATTGTATTCAGTCTATTATTCCTTTCATTCCACTCATAATTACAGATCGGTGTTATCAGAGCAGTCTTCTCTTCATTTATTTTTCTTCGTGCATGTCCCCAACAAGACATGGGTACAAGAAGTTGGTACTCGAACCAGTCGAGCCTTTGCAAGATCGTCCATGTCGAGCCCGACAACAA
>JASDQU010737835.1:35053-56043 GCA_032191745.1 Picea mariana
AGAGCTCACACTAAGAAAATGAACTTATCAGTAATTAATGCAGGGCAAATGAAGAGATTAGTAAATGCAAGCAAAAACTTTGTTCTCTTAATGATCAAACCTAAGAATGATGTAGAGAATGAAGCATTTGAAGGTTGTGATTCTAAGTTAAAATCAAGTTTGTATGAAGTTGTTAACCAGTATGATGATATGTTTAAAGAACCTAAAGGATTGCCTCCAAAAAGAGGAATACAGCATGAAATTCAGTTACAACAGGATTGTCCACTTCCTAATATTGGTATGTATAGGATGTCAGTTATGGAAAATACTGAAATTAAAAAACAAATTCAGGAGTTGTTAGACAAAGGGGTAATTGTGCCGAGTTCTTCGCCATGTGGTTCTTCGATTGTTTTGGTTCCAAAGAAGGATGGAACATGGCGAATGTGTGTTGATTTCAGGGCCTTGAACAAGATAAGAATTAAAAATCGTTATCCTCTTCCACGTATTGATGATTTACTAGATCAACTTAAAGATGCAAAATATTTTACTAAGTTAGACTTAAGAAGTGGTTATCATCAAATTAGAATTGCTGAAGGCGATACATGGAAAACAACTTTTAAGACTAAGCAAGGTTTGTTTGAATGGATGGTGATGCCGTTCGGACTTTGCAATGCACCTGCTACTTTTATGCGAGTGATGAATGATGTCTTAAGGCCTTTCCTGGATGATTTTGTTATTGTCTACTTAGATGATATTTTGATTTTCAGTAAATCTCGTGAAGAGCATATTGAACATGTGAAGAAAATTTTGGATGTTTTGCGGAAGGAACAGTTGTTTTTGAAGTTGTCCAAATGTGAATTTGGTAAAAATTCGCTTATCTACTTAGGTCATATTGTTGGTGGTGGTGAGTTAAAAATTGATCCATCAAAAGTTAAAGTAATTTTGGAATGGTCCAGACCCAGCAATGTGACAGAGGTAAGGAGTTTTTTGGGAGCAGCCCAATACTGGAGAAATTTTATTGCTAAATTTTCGTCCATTGCAGCTCCACTACATGCTTTGACAAGTGTCAAGCAGGGTTTTCAATGGGGAGGCAAGCAGCAGCAGACATTTGATACTTTGAAATAAAAGATCAGTTCAGCGCCGGTTCTTGCACTTCCTAATTTACGACAACCTTTTGAAATTCAAACGGATGCAAGTCATTATGCGATGGGAGCAGTGTTGCTTCAGTATGGTAAGCCAATTTGTTTTCATTCAGAGACGTTTAATAGTGCTATGATTAATTATCCAACTTATGATAAAGAATTATATGCATTGGTTCAAAGTGTTAAGAAATGGAAACATTACTTGTTGGGTAAAGAAACCATTATACACACAGATCATCAACCTTTGCAATATTTACAATCACAGTCAAAGCTTCAGCAAGCTAGGCACTTCAAATGGATAGGATTTCTTCAACAGTTTCATTTGGTTATTAAGTATAAAAAGGGTGTTTTTAACAAAGTAGCTGATATGTTGTCCAGGCCTATTGTTAGTGCTTCAGTTATTCTTAAGCAGAGTCCTATAATGCATGAAAGTTATGTGGAACAGTATGCTTTAGATGCTGACTTTAAGAATGTGTATGAAACTTTGTGCCACTCTAACCATGTTGAAAAATTGGATTATCATTTGCATAATAATCTCTTGTATCATCTTAGCAAGTTGTGTATTCCACGGGGAGAGAGAATCAACATCATAAGGGAAGCGCATTCTTCTCTTATTGCTGGTCATTTTGGTGTTGGCAAAACAGTGGAAAATTTGCAAAGATTTTGTTACTGGCCAAGAATGAATGAAAGTGTTTCTCGATATGTTCGGGGATGTTCGTTGTGTGCTACAAGTAAACCAAGTAATCGAAAGTTGGGTTTGTACACTCCACTTCCAGTTCCTTCTCGACCATGGGAAAGTATTTCCATGGATTTTGTTGGTGGTTTGCCTATGTCGAGAAAGGGTCATGATTATCTTTATGTTGTGGTTGATCGATTTAGCAAGATGTGTATTTTGATGCCTTGTACTAAGCAGGTCACGGCAGAACAAACAGCACATTTGTTCTTTCAGCATGTTTGGGTGCATTTTGGATTGCCCAAGTCCATCATTTCTCATCGGGATTCTCGATTTGTTGGAAGTTTTTGGTCGAGTTTGTGGGCACTCATGGACACCAAGCTGAAGAAGAGCACAACTTTTCATCTGCAGACAGATGGTCAGACAGAGGTGGTGAATCGTACAGTGGTACATCTTCTTCGTGCATATTGCAGCAAGCATCCTAAGCTTTGGGATGAACATTTACACTATGTTCAGCATGCGTACAATCGAGCCAAGCACTCTTCGACTCAGATGTCGCCATTTGAGACATGTTTTGGCTATTTGCCTAAGTCACCTTTAGATTTTATCTTTGGGAAAGATATTGCTGTTAATGGGCAGTATGATATTGATCGGGCAGAGAAGTTCATCGAACAAATTCAGTCGATACATCAGGTGGTGCAGGAGCAGTTGGAGAAGAGTCAAGCAAAGTACAAAGCGAGACATGACAAGCATCGTGTTGATCACAGTTTCGAAGTTGGTGATGAAGTATGGCTCTACATCAGCAAGGAGAGGCTTAAAGGAGAAGGTAAAAAGTTGAAACCAATTCGATATGGTACTTTCAAGATTATCGATAAAGTTGGTAATAATGCTTTTCGTTTAGATTTGCCTCCATATATGTAGATGTATGCAGTTGTTAATGTTGAGAATTTGAAGTTGCATGAGCCTGCGTTGATCGATGATCAAGGAGAGCATGTTCATATTCCTTCCATAGATGATTTTTCTCCAGAATATCTAACAGAACTGCAGGAAGACACCATACTTGACAGAAGGATGAGGACTTCGAAGCGAGGAAATGTGGAGTATTTGTGAGTTGGTCTTAAAGGGACGAATCCAAGCAAGGCCAAGTGGATTGAGGTTGGAAGGGTGAGGGAACTTTACCCTCATCTTCACATAGACTGAGATAGTCTTTTGGTGGTCCAAAAGCTTCCTAATGGGGAGGTGTGATCAGGGGATCAAAATTAGCTCAATTTTCAAAGTGCTCAGATTGAGACGAAAACAGTGCCATTGCGTCCGTCTCGTTTTCCTGATTCTGGTGGTATATTTATTTTCTCAAATGGAGTCCGTATGGAGGAGATATCGCGATTTGACCACCAAGTCAAACAGGGAAAAATTTTGGGGTGCTGATTGTACCTGTCCGTACAGTCCGTACGGCCACGTGGAGGGCCATACCATCTTGCTGACATGGCGTATTCGTGATGTGGCACAGTCTGGTTGGATGTTAGTTGACCAATGGTGTGCTGACACGTGTCACTATGTGGTTGGCCTATATGTTGTGTTTATATAAAATGATTTGGAGGCCACGGGGTTCGACCCCTGGACCTCCCAAACTTCAAAGTTTTCATAACACTATGCTAGCCAATGTACCCGCACTTATTCCTTGTTAACAATATGTAATTGCATATATTTAAATGTTGACATTTGTATAAAAGGAAAGGGGGGTCGGGCCGGGGCTAAGCCCTGACCCGTGGGCACATTGTAACATATATGACCGAGTTATTCGCCCGACTTTTGGCGCGTACTTACATTGTAATGTGGTTGCAATGTATTATAAATACATTGTATTATTATATGTGTAAACTATGTATTAAAAACGCGTGCGGGAAAACATATATTCAACGTATTATATTGTGGGTGAGGGGTTTGGTTATATGTGGTATGCCACATGCCCGTGGTCAGAGCGAGCGGTTTAATCCGTTGCACGATTTTTAAACGGAACAACGATTTTTATGCCCAGCCTATGGTCGCGTGGGTTATATGACCAAGTGTTAGGCGGTTGGGGGCTGGAGGCACCCTAACCATCCTACGATTTGCACCGTTGGTGCGGTTGCGCCCAGTGCTAGGTTATAACGCGCATTGGGAGCGTGTTCCAGGTTCATGTGTGCAAAGGAGCGAATTGTAGAACCAGAGACAGCATAGTTGAAGGGGAGAACTTCAAAGGAGGCTATCTTCTTCATTTTTCGACCATTTCAGGTGCCGTCAGAGCCTAGACAGGGGTTTTGGGACGCTGCGGAGCCATTGGAGCAGTCATTTTGTTGATTTGAGCACTGTAAGACATGTTTTTAAGAACTTTGAGCAATTTAATATAAAAGATCCATTTGGAGGCTGGACCAGGAGATGTAGCCCGGAGTGGGGTGAACTCCTTTATCAAGTTGTTGTGTTTATGTCTGATGTTCATTCATTTATGTTGTTGTCTATGTTTATTTCTACATAAGTAATCCTTTATTATGTGTTGCAAATTGATCCGGTTGCTTTAAACACATAACATTTCACTTGCAATTAATTTAATCAAGTTTATCAAGTCTTCTTCATTTTTAGATCATCGGGCATGAGGGAAAGAGACAAAATACAGAGGGGTTGACTCAGGCTTAGAAAAAATTCCCTTGGATAATAGTACAACAAAAGATGAGACTCAGGCAGCATGGCATTAACATAAGTTTACAAAGCAGGAGGCAACACAAATTCTCCATATGTTTGGAAGAATAACCAAACAGAGGAGGACATAACTCAATGTAGCGGGAACAACTTCCTAAGGTCATATTAAATCCCAGGGTTTGAAGAACAAAAGAAAAGATGTGCTTTATCCAAGGGCAACTCATTGTGCTTCCAATACAAAGAAAATACTTTTCCCTTCCTCTTTTTGGGGTATATTTGATTGTTTTTGTCTTTTTCAATAATTTTGGAAAAAGAATAAAAGAATGTTACGTTACAAAGGAGGAATGAGTGTCGCAAACATTCAAGTTCGAGGCGCAAGGACAAGACTGATGTTCAAGTAAAGGACACTCAGGAAAAATCCCTCCTAGGACCAGAGGTGTCAAGACACAAAGGAAAAGTGCTACAGGGCTTGCATATAAGGCATGCTTCAGATGGTTTAGTTGAGAGTAACATGGAGCCGACATTAGACGAAAGATGCAGGTATTCAAACGAGGTTAACAAAACACACAATGGTAACATCCTTCGATGTAAGTTTAACGTGCCTAGAGAAGGTAAGCTCGATGGTTTTTCATATTTAGAGAGTCTGAAAAACGTAAAAGGAGACTCCACTAAGGTACCTTTTTCGAAGGTAGTCTAGTCAGTTCGAAAAAGGGGTAAACTAGCACTGACAAGACGTCTATTCAAAACCATTTTAACGAGTGTGATAAATACAAGATCACTTGACCATTTTTTCATTTTTAAGGAGTCTGAAAAAATCTTAACTATGGACTCCATCAAGAATGTTCTTCTGGACCATTTTAACGAGTGTGAAAGAATAAGGTCACTCGACGATCTTTTCAATTTCAGGGAGTTTGAAAAGAGCTTAACTATGGACTCCGTGGGGGTTCCTTTTTTGCAAATTTAGTCCCTCAAGCCCAAAAAAAGGTTAAATTTATACCTGAGAGTACTCTTCTAGAGAACTGAAGTTCCTAAGAGTATACCTTTGTTCGTACAATTGACTGTCCGAACTGAAAAAGGGGTAAACTACCACCGGATAGACATGACTTCAAATTTCAGTTTAATGAGGGTGAAAGGCCATAAGATCGCTCGACAATCTTTTCATGTTTAGAGGGTCTGAAAAGGGCTTAAAATAAGACCCGTTACATTTTTTGGGAGTCCCGAGGGTGAGGTCAAGAGTGAAAAGGAATCATGAAAATGAGGCTCAAACTCATAATCAAGGAAACTATGGAGGACTCCCGAGCCTATAGTCGTTAGTGACAGCATGGACACCGCCATGCAACCAGGATCTACTTAGGGAATCCATGTTATGGTAGGATCTACCACCAAATTATGACACCTCTAAAGTAGTAATGAGGGTTCTGTGTCACAACTCAGTGGGATCGATCCTTTGGAAAAGCGGAAAATACAACGAGATGCATAAAGTGGGGGTGGAATCCTGACTTAAATGCAACTAGCTTGGAAAAAATGACTTTCTACCAAAGGACCATCCAAATGCCCAAATCTCAAAAAATTTCCAAATACCCAAAGGAATACCTCCCTTGATCATCCAAATAAAACTCCCAAACCATCTTAAATGATTTTCAGTTTAGAAAAAATGACAAAAGGGTCCAAAAATTGACAAAAAGGGGCCAAAAACTCTATAAATAGGAGCTAGCATCTCATTATTTAATTTAGAAATTAACTAAAATCCAAAACTGCCCCTTTATGAAAAGAATTGATTATGGGAGCTTCGGTGGACAAAACAACCATCTGCATGGACCAAGTAAGTATAAACTCTCTCCTCTTGCAATTTAAATCTTTATTTATTCTTTTAGTTTCAAGTTTTGGGGAGGCATCGACCCTCAAAAGGTCGGCCCTAGGTCCATGCGGGCTATGTTATGATAGGTCGCGTGTACACTCGAGTAGAGGAAAAACTGCACATGTGTACACGTGACTATCATCATTACAACCCGCGTGGACCCTTTATTTAATGGGAAATTTTTTTAAAAAGCAAGGGTTAATCCTCCTAAACTTGGTTTTTGCAGGATGTATGTTTACTGGAGGGAAAGAGAGCATGAGGAGATTAGTGCGTTGGTCGGGGAAGACCCCAATGTTGTTGTTACCTTAATGCAATGTGGGCTGCTAAAATTATTCTTATGTCCTTTTATGCGAGCACAACCTAGGCTACTAAATGTCATGGTTGATTATTGGCATCCCGACGTAGAGGCCTTTATGTTAGAGGGGTAGTCATTGGTGCCTACTACATAGGATATATACTTTTTGACTGGCCTCTCCAAGAGAGGGAAACCAGTCAATTTCCAGACATTTCCTTCGGGGCCTCATAACATATCGAAATTGATATGACTTTATTGTGAGGCTGGTACAGACCGATTGAGTTCACAGGTGCCCATAAGCAAGATCACAGATTTATCACTGTAGGTGATTGTGTTGCTTATTGGGCGGATGACTGGTTCTGCGGCTCTACATCAGGCGTCTTGTGCATAGATGAACTGTGCATTCCAGTGCTTAAATGCACATATATTTGACTGGAGCACTACATTGCTGGATTGTATGAAGAGGCAGCCGACAGATTGTCAGTTGTGGATGCAGAGGAAATTTGGGTTTGGGACAATTCTATGCTCTTCCTTCTTTGAAAGAGTTCCTTGTTTTAATCCTCGAGTGGTGGTACAAGGACATCAGGCCTCTCTTCCTGTGGTTTGCAGATGGTAAGTGTTGTTGCCACGACAGGGTGGTGGAAGGACCAATGAGCCCTTCGATGATGACTTCTTTGCTTGGTTGTCATGACAGATCCCAACCATAGAGGATTATCCTTATGCTGGGATTGATTTATCGATAGATCTCGAGATCCCTGTACCTCTAAGCGAGGAGCGAGATGAGATGGGTAGGTTTAAATCCTTTTTTTTTTGTTTTTTGAAACATATATAATTTTTATGGTGTTTTTAATATATATCATTTTTTATACCAGAGTATTTGACAAATATGTGTCTATTATGTGTAGATGTGGGACCAGTGCGGCTTGCATATTATGCGAGGAACAGGCATCGTCCTCGGCCAGGGGCCGCACCTACTACCGCAGGGGGACCAGCAGTAGCAAGAGAGCTTCCAGCCGGTGAAGATGAGAGGGTTTTGAGATGAGTTGAGCAAAACTTTACCTCGCTCACCCGCACAGTCCCTATGGCAGAGATTGAGGATCTGCCACCATCTATGCAGCCTCATGTAGTGGGGGCACCACGAACGTGGGTTCGACTGTTTCGACGTTTGTCAAACATTGTTGATCATTACAACAGGGCCCACAGGCTCTGACCTTACTTAGTCTAGACTTTTCACGTGCCGAGAGCACTACTTGTATATATTTTTTGAGGGCATAAGCCCCATGAATCGTTATTGGTCATATTTTTGAGGCGCTTGCGTCCACCTATGTGCTCTGATGATTATGATATGATATATGGATTTTTATGTCTTTTTGTGTCTTATGGATCATATTTTCCTTTAAAAATGTATTTACATGTTTATGTGTATGTCTTTTTATATGTGTGCGAGATGCCAGTCTAAAATTTGATTAGCTAGAGTATCTATAACTTGGTTTAATCTCTTAGGAACATGAAAATATGTAATATAATCAAAGCTTCGTTCTAAGAGACGTACCCTAAGGAATCATCGGTGTAAAGTCAGATCATGAACATGGTAGACTCTATTTAACTAAGACACAACCAGATGAGCATCTAAATAGACCCGTAGATGAGAGATACCAAATGACAAGGCGTCATGAAGCAGCTCAATAACTGCACTATACTCAGTGACATTGTTTGTGGTGTCACCTAAGCATATACCTCCGAAAGATAATAACTGGCCTCGAGGTGTAAATATTACCCAAGCTGCGGAGGCAAGCCTCCGAGTGTGCTGAATAGCATCGTCCGCATATCCAATGAGCACCTCTGATTCACTTGACATCTACCATAGTGACAAAAGATAACATCAAAAATGACACATCCATAATACTAAAAGAAACTAGAAAGTAATAGTAAAAAGACTATACATATGTTACAAAAAGTTACCCAAGGTGACCTACCTATGAGTAATACTTCTTGAGGTAGAGCCCATTTCTAGGCTCCGCCAGAGCATTTCCCTCAAAGTCAACCAGACGATAAGTGCCCCTTTTTAGAACCTCTTTTATGATGAAGGGTCCAAACCACATGGGTTTGAATTTTCCTGCCCCCAGGGGGTCCTTATCTTGGTCATAAACTAGGACAAGGTCACCTTCAGAGAAAACCCGAGGACGAATAGACTGATCATACTGACACTTGACTATGTTTGTGAGCCTCTTTGGCTAGGGCCACATCATGACGCTACTCATTGAGCCACTCAAGGTATAATAACCGTTCTTCAAGTGAAGAAATGTCTGGCAATAACTGTACTGCCAATTTTGGGGACCGGATTTGACATTCTATAGGAAAGACTGCTTCTAGCCTGTAAATGAGTTTAAAAGGTGAGAAACTAGTTGCAATCTTAACAGACATTCGATAAGTCCATAATGCTGAGTATAACATCAAATGCCAATTTTAATTGGTTGAGTTGATCGTTCGCTATAGGATGGTCTTAAGAGATTTATTTACAGCTTCCACCTGACCATTTTCTTGGGAGTAGTAGGGTGACAAATGTTCTTGCCACAACTCAAGATTTGATGTTAACTTAGTCATCATCTGGTTCTGAAAGTGACTGCCATGGTTAGTGACAATATCTCTCGGGATGCCAAACCTTGCTATTATATGGTTGAATAAAAAGAGAGTTGCAGTCTCCCCATCATCTTTAAATGTTGGCATAGCTTCGACCCACTTCATGAAGTAGTCTATGGCTACAATGATATAACGGTGCCCCCTAGCTGAAGGAGGGTTGCATGTAGTGTAATCAATCCCCCACTTGGTGAAGGGACCAACTGTGATGATAGGAAACATGGGATCGGGATGTGCCCTCATCTTCCGAGAAAAGATCTGACACAGGTGGCACTTCTTGACCGATTTGATACAATATTTGATTAGTTTCGGCCAGAAGTACTCTTCTCGTAAAATCTTTTGGGTTGTTTCCAACCCAGACAAATGACCACCACATGCTTTGGTAGGGAAATCGTTAAGCAAGATAACTTCTTCTTCCTGAGTGAGGCATCAGTGCAGGATGCAGTCTACACCTCTCTGATACAATGTATCATCGAGTATAAGATAATTCTTAGCCTGATGACATATATGCCGATGCTCATAATGAGAAGCAGAGGCGGGGCACTTCAAAGTTTGGAGATAGACAAGTATATCTCCGTACCAGGGATCCGAAGATGTGATAAAAAACATATCTCCTCTGATAGGTGACTCTTCGGGCATAACATCACCTAACTCAACTAGAAGTTCTGAAATAAGTTTTGCGAAGACCGGTGACTTTTTGGATTTCATTGAAACAAAATCTATGTCAAATTCCTAGAGAATGACTATCCATCTACTAATATTTCCACCTATTACCCATCGTGTCAACACATATTGAAATAGATTCACAATGACAATGACGGTGGTATTGCGAAACAAAACATAATAATGGAACTGTTGAACAACATGGACTGCTGCCAACGCAAGTTTTTCGATATGAGAATAATTGAGTTCTGGTCCGACTAGGCCTCGGCTCAGGTAATAGATCACATATTCTGAAAACAAATCATCTTCCTGAACTAAGACCATGCTGATGGTTGACTCTGCTATAGCTAGGTATAATAATAAATCTTTGTTATAGTTAGGTGGCCGAAGCAAAGGGGCAGTTGTGAGGGCATGTTTCAACGCTTTGAAAGAGCGTTGAGTGGCATCGTCCCAATAAAAAGGAACGTCTTTCTTCAGTAAGCACATAAATCCCTTTGTGATCTTGGCATAGTTGGCGATGAAATGCTTAAAAAAATTCACCTTGCCCTATAGACTCTGAAGTTGAAGGATTGTGCGTGGGGGAGGCAACTGAATTATTGCCTCAACCTTGAGAGGATCAACCATGATCCCTGTTGTTGACACTATGAAACCTAACAAACGTCCTGATGTTGTGCAAAAGCTTCACTTGTTTGGATTCAAGTGAATCCGGAAGTAACGACATCGCTCAAAGATAATTTGGAGGTGTGTGCGATGATACGTTCTCTTGCGAGATCGACATGCTAAATCATCTAAATAGGCCTCGACTATATGCTTGAGATCATGGAAAGAAAAAGACATGGCTCGTTGAAAGGTCGCTCCAGCATTTTTTAGACCAAAGGCCATCTTACGATACGTGAATGTACCCCATGGACAAATGAATGTCGTTTTGTGCTGGTCTTCAGGTTTGATTTATATTTGATTATATCCCGAAAAACCGTCCATGAAAGAGGAGGCATCACAACCTACACATTCATCAATTATCTGGTCGATGAATGGTGTGGGAAAATTATCTTTTGGTTAGGCCTTGTTCAAATCTTAGAAGTCCATACATACATGAATCATTCCCTATTTCTTATTGACCGCCATGGGATTTGACACCCATTGGGTCAAATAGATAGGGTATATAAAATCGACTTTTAGCAGTTTCTGAACTTCAACCTTAATGGCTACTTCTTTCCTGGGATTAACTGGATGAAGCTTATTCCAAAGGATTGGCATCCAGATAAGTTGTGATTTCATGTTCGACTATTTTTGGATCAATTCCTGGCATTTCCTCATAAGCCCAGGAAAAAACATCGTGGAATTCTTTAAATAGATCTATGTAGATTTTAATCTCTCTACGGGAACAGTAAGCTCCGATGAAAACATTCTCCATGATGCCAGGGGTTCTGGAGATATTAATCGATATGGTTTCAGCAATAGTTTCCATATTACCCTCGACATAAACCTCATGTGTAGCTAAGGGATTAATAGAACAAGACCTATCTCCATTCATAGTCAAGGTGAATTCTCTGACTTTGATTCTCCTTAACTCTGGGAGGAAGTATGATCTATGATGGAGATCATCCCAGGGTTTGTCTGAACTAGTCATTGCTTCACTTATTGCTTCGTCAGAGGGCAAGACTAAGTCTAATGAATCAGTGTCAGCGAGAGAGCCTTGAGCCCAAATAGGCTCTAGAATCAGATATAAATCTTGTGCAAGAGTTGGATCTGTGTCGGCCAAAGCTTGCTGGACTAAATAGTGCGCTACTTCAGTTGCAGACAAGGGAATGGACATGCCAGGGTGCCCTGTCCCTTCCATCTTGGCTGATGGGGAAGGATGTATCCACGGATCGTTGAAGTAATTCATGCAAAATGACGAAACTTGGAAAATCTCAACCTTATGGTGGTCGGATATGAATTTGAAATAACCTTGAGGGGGTGGGTAATCGAAGGCACCCATCAAATATGGGAACAAACCAACCCCTACGTTGACTATGCCTAGTTGGGGATTATCAATCATCGGGACTGCGGATACCTCCAATGAAGGGTCAGGTCTGGAGAAAGACAATTCATCAATGGTCACAATTTGGTCCTCATTTTGAAACAACAAGACTCAGAAAAATGTAGCAACCACTGCTTGCATGGAATAAGTCCAACTCCTTCCTAACAAGAGATTGTAGTCGAGGGACGCGTCGACTACTTCTACCTCAACACACACAGTCTTCCCTCCTAACTACACGGGGAAAGAGGGAATGATACCATGTGGTTGGAACGAACGACCGTCGAAAGAAGTGAGAAGAGTAGGTGAAGGAGACAAAATGGGCTAGCCAATGGCCTTCCAACATGCCAACGAAATAATGCATGTCGAGGCGCCCTCAATAACCACCATGCAGAAAATATTTCGAGTAAAATGTTTCGTGGGGTCAACCACTACTATCTAAAATGCTATGTGGTAAAGTAGATGAGGTTTTAAGTTGGTTGTATCCAACATGATTGTACCCAGATTACAAGTCTCGGTAGATCCTAAAGCGGCTAACAAAGATTTCCTCTGGGAAGGGCAGCTTTGGAGGACCTCCAAAGTGAACATCGCACAAGGGGTTTGAGACAAATCCTCCACCACTGAATAGTTCTACGCAACCCTTGCATTTGGGTTGTGAGAAGATTTCTTGAACGTGCCTTTTGGGATGCATGTCATTGTTTCACCCAAAGTCTTCTCAATCTGGAGAGGAAGAGATGGGAGTTCGGCTTCTTTGCCTTTCTCAGAAGTGTTTGGTTTACTGTAGTCATGTGCTCTAGTCGATATAAAAACATCACCCTTCATCATATACACATTCGAGGATGTGGGATTGTTCGAAGATGGAGAGAGTCCTTGACTGCCCCCTTCCGCACTTGTAGAGGCTTGGGTTAGGTTTTGCTCATGTTGAAATGGATTGGTTATCACAGAAAGTTGTTGTTGTGTCACAAACTTTTGGGCCTTTGCAAGTTGAGGAAATTGGTAGGTCGAGTGATATTTCGTGCATAGGTTGCACGGATACCTCACCTTCTGTTTCTGAGTGTTGCCCCTGCCAACATTATTAGTGGGTTTATTATCCCCCTTACCCTTATTTCATTGTTTTTTCTTTCCTTTAGGCTGTTGGGTGGCCTTTGGATTTGTCGATTGCACTATGTGTACATCCGATATTTGGGTAGGGGGAGTAGCTAAAATAGTAGTTTGGCTGACCACTATGTGTTGTATAGAAAATTTTTGCAATTGCTTCGTCAGTTGCTCATAGGGATTTGTTTGTGCTGAACCAACAATACCATCGTCATGTGGTCTAGCTCTCTGTCTGGTTTTATCAAGTATTGAGCATGGTGCATCTGGCAAGATATCATATAATAAACCAGACTGAGAGTAGATTAGCTCAAGCTGTTGAGCTCTCATGGTGGCATCTTGTTTGGAAAACACTCCCGACGTCGCGATGTCTTTGGATAACTGTGGGACCAAAGACTTAAGTAACCACTCGAGTAGGAATGCTGGTGGGACTGGCACCTTAATTAAACTCTTCTGACATCTCCATTCTCGGATGTGATCATAGATATGGTCCACTTTTGTTTGTGCGAAATTGGCCAGCAATTTTTTTCCAGCATCGTATCTCACAGGTAATTGGAAATGGTTTAGGAAAGCCATTGCCAATTCGCCAAAGGAAGAGTATATTGAGCAGTCGAGCTCAATGTACCATTTCACAGCACTCCCAATGAGATTACGTTGAAACAATCACAATTGTATGGAGTCGTCTTTCAACGCGTTAGATGAGCACCAAAGATGGAAGGTGGTCACATGATCTCCTGGATCTTCGTTAGGCTTGGCTTTGAAATTTGGTATGTCAGAAGGCAACTTCATTGGCATAGGGGGCCAACGTGGATCATGATAGATAGGGTCATTCAACAACCTTGTTAAGTCTGGCAAATGCAAGGTTGCTAGGAAAGGTAGTTTGGGTTGTTGGTGATAACCATGGAAAAAGGGGCCTAGAGTTTGACTGGCACCAGGTTGCCAGGAAAAATTTGACTGCTGGCCTGGGTTATGGTAAAATCCATGGCCATGACCAGCATATAGATTCTGCATGTGAGGAGACATCATCAACTGATTCCCAAAATAGGATGTAGATGGTTGGGCGTGCATTACATTTGGAGGAATTTGGGAAGGGTTGCCACATGCCGATCCCATGGGCATAGGCATAGTACCTTGTCTGGGGTTCCATTGGTTGTGAAAAGAATTTCCCCAGATCAACATTCCTGATGAGGGAATTGATCCCTGCCAAGAATTCCAAGGTCCTGATGCGGAAGAAATTCCTGGGTTTGGCCCCAGTGTAGGAATAGTACCCTGCATAGGAATATGTTTTCCGTAACCGGGGTTGCCTCCAATAGGGAAAGCAGCTGATGAGAAAGCATTGTTACCAAATGCACCAAACAAAGAAAATGATGTCGAACTGATTGAGATATTATGAGAAGGTGGTCCTTGACTCCCTACTTCAAATAAACTATGGTGCATGGGTGGCCCAGCGAATTGCTAGTGGGTGCCACCAAGTGAAGGGGATGAAGGAGGTATATGATCTCCCCCATAAGGGAAAGAATTAAAAGGAGATGAAGTGCCCCACATGTGTCCTTACAGAGGAGTGTTAGAGCTCCTTTCCCCCAGACCTAAAGTCAGTAAAGTGGAGTAGGAAAGTACAAGACTTGTACTTGAGCTAGGTATCCCATATGAGAACGGAGGGCCTGTTGCACATGGTGTGAAAGGGGTAGTGACCGCCGCCATAGATGGGATTGGACCACTACTTGAGGTAGAGGAATTCGAGACCATGGTGTCTCGAACCAGTGACGGTGGGTTAGGAGGTGGAAAATCCCCTGTGGTGACAACCGTAGTGAGAATTGAAGAATTCCTAGAAGAGGTGGCAACATTTGTTTCCATTGCTGCGTGCGAAACTGTCTGGCACTTGTAAGGGTGAATCGGTATGATGATGGGTGCTGAAAGATCTGTGGTTGGAGTCTTGGATGGACCAAGAGCTTTCGCTCTAAGGTCTAAAATGGTCGTTTCCTCCGGATGTTGGTCGGGTACAATTTATTTTGACCTGGTTGCTTCAAAAGACCCTTGTTGGTCTATCTTTCGCCTTAGTGGTGGTGGAGGTGGCTCCAGTGTAAACGGTGACAGGCCCAGAATCCTCCGTGATCGGTGGAGCTCATGATCCTCCACTGTGTGAGAAGATCAAAGACACACTAGGGCTGTTTATTCGTTCAAAAAAAACAACACACACTAAAACGGTCCCTCCAAGATAAAACAAGAAAACGTTAAACTAGTTGGAAGAACAGTTATAACAACCAACACTAGAGAGACTTACCGGTGCAAGTGAAACTCGAACATGGAAGCACCCTCCAGGTATACTTTGCAAAGCATGGCTCGATGTTTGTCCTAGGTACCACGGTATACCCCCACAGTCACCTTTGCATGTCTCTGAAAGATAGGCAACTAGGTTGCCAGCGCGCAAACAGTCACCAGTCAGGTACAGTCGAAAGTCAGGTAGACCACAATGAGCAAGGTATTGAGCCCAAAATTTGTCAATGGTATCGAAGGCAAGTGGTCTGGAAGACAACTGAGGACCTCGAATGGATTCGAGACCCATGAAGCTCCATGGAAAATGCAATCGACGGAATCCCAAGACAAGCCCTCTATATGTGTTCTCCACTACGATTGGTCCAGCTTTGGAGGGATTATCTCCACTACCTTTCTGCACGTGACCTCGTGTTTATCCCCTGTGTTAGAGTGGGGTCCCGAATAAATTTCACGATATTGGACTTTGACACTCCCTAACTCAAACTCCAATGTTTGATTTAATGGCCTTGAAGAGTTTCCTCTCCAACCTAATTCAAGGCCCTAACCCTAAACTAGTTGATTGACCCTTCAAACATTAAAAGTCTAATGAATTTTAGATTTAGCATTAATTTTTATGGCTTGTCTTAAGTCAAAAGTTATGAAAGTGAAACTAGTGATGTTTGAAAGACGAAAGAAAAATAAACAGAAAGCTGGAAACAAAATAACTTCTCTTGACTCAAATCGTAAACAACTTTTCAAACTAAAAATTTTCTAAGATCTTTGAACAGAAAAATCAAAGAAGGATTTCACTCAACTACAAGCTACTTATGATCTAAGTAAGCCATCAAGAATTTATGAAAACAAACACTTTTCCCTGGTTACTAATGCAAAACAACACTATTTAACCAAATAAAGAAATAAAAGATTTTTTGTTTTTATTTGAATGCTGACAAAGCAAAAAGGAAAAATATCAACAAATAAAAACCAAGAAAACTTCTAGCCTAAGCGCAGATCGCAAAGAGTCACTTTTAAAAATAACACACAAGCAAATTAAAACTAGACTCTCACACTTGTCTAAAAACCCTATAAAAAGAAAATTTTGAGGGAAACATTTTAACGAAAAAGAAAGCCATTGTTGTGATCAAACCTAAGTTACTGACCACTATGACAGAGACCCAAAAATCTGAGAGGTATAATGCTTGTCAAAGGAAGGGATGACTGCCTCAACTTAAACAAAATTTTTCTCCGTAGGCACGCTTGATAACAGTCCAACAACAAGCATTTTCATGCGATTTGTGTAAAGGCAAGGACGTATACACGCGTGCTGGCCTTATACAGGCCACGTGTATCTCTAAAACTCTTAAGACAAATGAAAGGCCAAACAATCTATCCCAGGAAGAGACTACTGGTACTGAGAACCAGGATCTCTTGAAGACTCATACACTTACTTTAAAATAAAAAAGGAAACCATTCAAGGAAAAATTCATAGAACAAACCAATCTGAGGTGAAACCTAAGCTATAGACTGCAAACAACCAAGACTAGAAAAATTTCCAGAAAACCCCCGAGAAGGATTGTTTCTGACAGGGGAGATGATGATTGCCTCTCTAAAAGAAATTTTCTGGAATCATACACGCGACTGGCACTTCCTCAGCTAGTGTGTACACGCGGGTTGTGAGAAGGTGTTGGGCACTTTAATTGTCTAATTAAATGGAAAATCAAAGTGTTCAATATAAGTTGTCAACCTAGGGAAGTCTGTTATTTCAAGATAATTTTGCACAGTCTATGCTAGATTATGGAAGCATCTCTATTCTAATTGCAGTAGGGAAATTCTTCTAACAAAAACAAGCAAACAATATTGCTGACACAATTGTGCTGATACAGCTGGAGTGCTATAGACTTAAAGTCATAATTGCAATCTAAACAGATGAATCTATAAAAACCATGAATTGCCTACCTTAATCTAACTTTCTAATTTACTTTTGCAGGAAGAAATTCTATTCTATTGCTGAAGGGAAATCTACTTATTGCAAGAAGCTACTTCACACTTTTTAATTATCCAAATCAAGATTTAAACTTAATGAAGAAAAAGAAAAAGTAACTCTCCAGCCATGCTCAGCAACTGAATTCTAATTCTCATGAGACAAGCTATGAGCATTTATCAGGAAGGGACTAAACTGTAACAACAGTTGCATTCAAAAACATCTAACAGTTAAACCAATTGCAATGAAAACAATTAAATCTAGAATTCAAAACAGAGGGGAATCGATGAAGAAGGTGGGCCCTTTCCTTCTCACTGAATCCACTCAAAGAGATAGATCAAAGAATGATAAAGAAATTCAATCTAGTTCTTCATTCAATTGCCATAAAAATGTTTGAGTACAATAATCGTTCCTTTCTTCTGTTCAAACCAAAAAGTCTAACAACCTTAACATTACAAAAGTTCTGCTAATTAAAGTCGGAGTCAATCAGTGTTCAGAAACAGAGCAGTCCTGAGAATCCCCGATTCTCAGGCTGTTCGTTAGGTATCATAAATATCAAATCTTGAATTCTCCTTCATCAACATCGTGAGCCAACATTCTAATCAACAGGTGTTGCAGCAGTCATATCACAATAGAACTGGTGGCATCTGTTGTAACAACTCTGAGATTAACAGGCTTCTGTCGTAGCAGTTGTGTAACAGCTTCCAGGATTGATGGTCGTTTGTTGCAGAAGTCCTAGAATAGCTTCTAGGATTGATGGGCATCCATTGCAGCAATCCTATAACAACTCCCAGGAATTGCGCATAGCTGTGACAACAGTGACCCGATTCGCGAAGTGGGATGTTCTATCATTTTGATCATTAGTTGAATTATTTCATGGGTAAAATATGTGATCGTATTCAATCAAACATGCTAAGTAAATGAAAACATAAAAGCAAGATGAATAGGTTCATACCTTGGGAAAAAGGGTCTTAGTGCTCATTATAGTAGTCATTTAGCTTAGGAAATGAGAGGGTTGAATGATCAAAAAGTGTAGTGAAAAAGGTAATTTCAGGGTCCTAACATACCCCCCAACTGAAGACATTGCATGTCCTTATGCAAAAAACATTCAAACCTTATCTTGTAGCTGAAGTAGATGAGTATCTGCTCCAGTCCAAAATTGTTAAGAGAATATTGTAAGTGTTGGTAATGAGGAATGTTGTGTCAAAAAGAAGAAATTTGTTGTGTCAACCATCTTTTTGGGTTCTTCTTTTCTTGAGAACAGGATCAGTTTGAGTTGCTCAAGTAACAACTCATGGACAAAATAGAGGTTATTGTTTGCAAGCGGTTGACAGACCATGTGCTTATTTATGATGTTGAGATCTCCCCTATTTTGTTGATGTTTGTGTAGAAGGGAGTCCATGTTCAGTCTTGATTGATACATTTGCTGGTCTTGTAKCCATTGGAACTTTGACTACCTCATATCCTGCCTCATAGTAAATGTTGCCACATTCAAAACACATGAGTTCTTTTTCTCTGCCCATAACAACTTTTGTTAGTGCTAGGATGTCCATGGTTATGCCTTCTGGATTCTTCTATCGAGCATCTTCCACTTCATGTTTCAAGGTTTTTATCTCTGCTTTAAGGTCATTATTTTCTGTTATCAGTGCCGCAATCTTGGAATTTTCTGTATTCTTGATCTTTTTCTCTATTTGGGCAAATAAATTTGCAAGCGGAACATCCTCAACATGTTGTGCAGCTGGTTCTTGTGTAATAGATGTGACTATCAGAACTGGTTCTTGTGGAGCAGACTTGACATGGGAAGGTGGTTCTAATATCTCGAGCTCTGGTGGGACAATCTCCTGTGGAGCAGCTGGTTCTTGTGTAACAGCTATATCTATCAGGACTGGTTCTTGTGGGTTAGTCTCGACGTGAACAATTGATTCTTGTGGAACTTTCTCTGCATCAACCATAGGGAATAGAGGACGAAGAATAGGAACGATCTGCTCCATATTTTTCTTTCCAATTGCAGCTTCAACAGACTTGGTGGACCTGGTTTTTCTCCTAGGTAAAGTAGAAACGAAAGTAGTGGTATTTTTCTTTGCTGCTGGAGGAGGAACAGGATGTTCTTCCTCAATCACATAAGGAGGACATTATGGTATACTAGGGTCAGAGATAATTTGGATTTCATCAACAGAAATAGGATCTGTAGAATCATCAGGCAACACCAATGATTCTGCTGGGAATTGGGTGCATTCGCTTTGAAAGGAGAAGATAGTTTCCTGTAGTTCTGGGCATAAGGTAAAACCTGGTATTTGTACCCCTGGAGAATTCTTTGTTGTAGTAGCCAGAGGATTTTGATTTGATGTTGATCTAATTTTACCAATGGACATCTGAGGTTTTCCTTTGAATGGACGTTTCCTTTTCTACGAAAATGTATAAGTAGTGTTAGTAGGTGCTTGATTGGCTGTAGTAGTAATAGGAGAATCCTGTATGATTGTAGAAGTAGTAGGAGTGGTCTGTGTGATAGTTGGTGCCTTAGCAGAGGGAGTAAGCGGTATGGATGGTATTGCGGACCGTGTTATTCTTGCTTTCTTTTTAGGTAATGCAGAGGTAGGAGCAGGGTTTTTCTTGACAGAGGAAGGGGGATGGATTTCAATAATCGGTGTATTAGCCAAGTGTTGTGATTGTGGTCGAGCGGTTGGCTCCTCATCTATTTTTTTTTCCAAAGCTATAGGTTGTTGTATTGCAAAGTTGTCGAGGCTTGTCTGTGTGGTGCCAGGATGGCTCTGAGTTACACAATTACTCTTCCAATGTGTCTTACGGATAGTGACATAAGGAGTTTGGGCTATTGTTGTAGCCGAGGGTAAAGGCTCTAGAAGAGGTCCATGGGTTTTAGTTTCAAGGACTAGTACAGTTCTTTCTGAACTTATATATTGTGGCTGGGCTGCTGCAGCAAGTGATGAGTTATTAGAAATGCCCATACCTCTGCAAATTAAGAGGCCGATGAGTCTGTGATTAGAAACACAATTCTTGGGGCTTTTGGATTTTTTTACAAAACGAGCCATGTTATGCAATGATTGTAGGAGATAATAAGGGATGTTTATCAATTTCTGATGTCGCAGATGTGATAATAAGATAAAATCAGAAAATAAACAACTTGGTATCTACCTTCACAGGCGATATACCTTTTAAGAAATTCTGAAACTTTCCCCCATGGTTCTGGTAAGGAATTGACGTCTACACCTCTGCCCTTGTTCTGAACTTGCTCAGTGTTGATGAGGAACCCCTTCTGTGCATCTGGGATATGTGTTTTTTTGTTAAACCATTGGTTTCATGTTCTTGGCAATCCTGTTACAACAACAATGCTTGCTTATGTTACTGGAATCCTTACCCCATTCACCATTGAGTACCCTTCAATAAGATTTTGACTGAATTCCAATACTTCGTCCTCACTAAACTCTTTCAAATTCTTAAAATATGATATCCAACTTGCTTAAAGAAATATTTGGTAGGCCTCTGGGTGTAGCAGTAAACAATACAGAGTTGCGGGTTCATGTCTCACAGCCGATCCTCCCATGATGTTTCTTGAGAGTTACAATCACGTAGGAGGAGAAGCTATCACCTAAATCAGAGACACAATAAGCTCGAACGTGATTTGCAAAGAGAATACAATGTATTAGTTAAAAGAAGTGTAGTGGAAAGGTGGTGGAGGTGTGTATAACTTCAGAATGAACGACTAGAT
>JASDQU010737835.1:56061-71581 GCA_032191745.1 Picea mariana
CCAGGTGTAACTGGTTAGTAAATAGGAAATCATGCTTTTAGATATTCATTACTTGAACATGTAGGATTAATTACGTACATCAAATATTACTGCACATAACTACCTGTTGGAGTAACCGCACAATCCAACCACCATCGGAATGGCGCATAATAGCTGGTATGATGAAGGATCGTGAGAGAAATGACAACTTGTGCAGAATCGTAGACCTTACTGTAGTGAGCCAACTAAATACTACCGAATGTGAAGTGACATCACAATAAAGCTATGCTTTATGATAGAAAGCATTAGTAATGTCTAATCAGAGGTGTTGTTGCATGGAATATTGGAGGGTTGGAGCTGCAACATCAACAAAAATAACGAGTGAAGTGGTCAAGAAAGCATCATTTATAGACTTTAGGTCTGGGGCCAGGGAGCTCTAATGCTCCTCTACAAGGATCCATGGGGGGGCCTTCAACTTCCTTTAGTGGTTTCCCTTACGGAGGAGGTCATATACCTCCTTTGTCCCCTTCGCTTGGTGGTGCTCACCAGCATTTCGCTGGACCAAACGTACACCTTAGTTCGATTGGAGCATGGAGTCAAGGAATACCTTTTCATAGCACGCTGGTATGTTAGACATCATTTTCTTTGTTCGGAGTGTTTGGTAACAAATCTTTCTCATCAGCTACTTTCTCGACCGGGGGCAATCTCAGTTATGGATAGCCAAATCCTATGCAGGGTACTATTCTTGCACAGGGGGGAAACTCGGGAATTCCTTCCACACCAGGACCTTGGATTTCTTGGTAGGGATCAGTTCCCTCATCAGGAATTTTGATCGGGGGAAACCATTTTCACAACCAATGGAACCTCGGGCAAGGCGCAGGACCTATGCCCATGGGATCGACATGGGGAAATCCTTCCCAAAGTCCTTCGAATGCAATGCATGCCCAACCATCTATGTCCTATTTTGGGAATCAGTCGATGATGTATCCACAAACGCAAATTCTGTACGCTGGTCATGGCCATGGTTTTTACCAGAACCCTGGCTAGCAACCCAACTTTTCCTGGCAACTTGGTGCCAGTCAAAATCCAGGTCCCTTTTTCCATGGTTATCACCAACAACCCAAACTACCTTTCCTGAAAACCTTACATTTTCTAGACTTGACAAGGTTGTTGAATGACCCTATCTGTCATGATCCGCATTGGCCCCCTATGCCAACGAAGTTTCCTTCGGGCATACCAATGTTCAAAGCCAAGCCTAATGAAGATCCAGGAGCATGTGACTACCTTTCACCTTTGGTGCTCGTCTAATTTGTTGAAAGACGACTCTGTACATTTGTGATTCTTTCAATGCACTCTCATTGGGAGTGTTGCGAAATGGTACATTGAGATTGACCACTCAAGATACTATTCCTTCGACGAATTGGAAATGGATTTCCTAAACCATTTCCAATTACCTGTGAGATACGACACCGACACAAAATTGTTGGCCAATTTCGAATAGACAAAGGCGGACCATATCTCTGATCATATCCGAGAATGGAGACGCTGAAAGAGTTTGATTAAAGTGCCAGCCCCACCATCATTCCTTCTTGAGTGGTTCCTTAAGTCTTTAGTCCCACAGTTATCCAAAGATGTCGCAATGTCGGGAGTGTTTTTCGAAGAAGATGCAATCATGAGAGCTCAATAGCTTGAGCTAATTTATTCTTAGTCTGGTCTACAGTACGAAATCTTGCCAGATGTGCCACGATCAATACTTGATAAAACCAGACAGAGAGCTGGAACACATGCTGATGGTATTGTTGGTTCAACACAAAAAAATCCCACCAAACAACTGACAAAACAATTGCAGCAATTGTCTATACAACACACAGCGGCCAGCCAGACTACTGTTCCGGCTGCCCCCCCTACCCAAACATCAGATGTACATAGTTTGCAATTGACAAATCCAAAGGCCACCCAGCAGCCTGATGGAAAGAAGAAACAACGTAAGAAGGGTAAGGGGGATAAAAAAACCCACTAATAATGCTGGCAGGGCAACACCAAAAAAAGGAAGTCAAAGTATCCATGTAATCTGTGTGCGAAAGACCACCCAACTCACCAATTCCCTCAGCTTGCAGAGGCCCAAAAGTTATTGTCATAACATAAAACTTCTGTGTTAACGAACCCATTTCAACATGGGAAAAATCTAATCCAAGCCTCTACAAGCATGGAAGGGGGTATTCAAGGACCCCCTTCGTCTTCGAGCAATCCAACATCTGCGAATGTGTATATGATGAATGGTGATGCCTATATATCGACTAGAGCACATGACTACAACAATCCAAGCACCTCTAAGAAAGGTAAAGAAGCTGAAATCCCATCTCTTCCTCTCCATATCGAAAATACATTGGGCAAAACCTTGACACACATCCCAAAAGGGGTATTCAAGAAAGCTTCTCATAACCCAAACACAAGGGCCACCCAGAACTACTCTGTGGTGGATGATTTGTCTCAAACCCCTTGTGTAATGTCCGCTTTAGAGGTCCTCTAGAGTTTCCCTTCCCAGAGAAAGGCCCTATTAGCTGCTTTAGGATCCACTGAGACTTGCAATCCAGGTACGATCATGCTTGATACGACCAACTTAAAACCTTGTCTCCCTTACCATGTAGCATTCCAAATAGTAGTGGCTTACACCATGAAAACATTTACTCAGAACATTTTCCGTATGGTGGTTGATGAGGGTGCCTCAACATGTGTAATGTATTTGGTGTGTTAGAAGGCCATTGGCCAGCCCGCTTTGTCTCTGTCACCTACTCTTCTTACCACTTTCGATGATCGTTCGTTCCGACCACATGGCATCATCCCCTCTTTTCTCGTGCAGTTAGGAGGAAAAATTGTGTGTGTCGAATTTGAAGTGGTCAATGCATCTCTCGACTACAATCTCTTGTTAGGAAGGAGTTGGACCTATGCCATGCAAGTAGTGGTCGCTATAGTTTTCCAGGTATTGTTGTTTCCACATGAGGGTCGAATCGTGACCATTGATCAATTATCTTTCTCTCGTCCTGACCCTTCATTGGGGGCATCCGTGGTCCTGATGATTGATTATCCTCAAACTGACATTATCAACATAGGGTTTGGTTGGTGCCCACCTTTGATGGGTACTTTCGATTACTTGCCTCCTCAAGGCGATGTTAATTTCATATCAGACCACCATAAAGTTGAGATTTTCCAAGTTTCGTCATTTCACACGACTTACTTCAACGATCCTTGGATTCTTCCTTCCCCATCGGCCACGATGGAAGGGACAGGGCACCATGGTATGTCCATGCCCTTTTCCACGGTAGAAGTGGCGTACTCTTTAGTCCAGCAAGCTTCCGTTGACCCCGATCCGACTCCCGCACACGAGTTAGATCGGATTCTAGAGCCTATTTGGGCTCAAGGTTCCCTCGCCGATACAGATTCTTTAGAGTTAGTCTTTCCCTCAGACGAAGCAATGACTAGTCCGGACAACCATGGGATGATATCCATCACAGATCTTACTTCCTCCCAGAGTTAAGCAGAATTGAAGCAGAGGAATTCACTTCGACTATGACTGGAGATAGGTCTTGTCCTATCAATCCCTTGGCTACGCATGCGGTTTATGCCGAGGGTAATATGGAAACCATTGTTGAAACTATACCTATTCATATATCCAAAACCCCTGGTGTCGTGGAGAATGTTTTCGTCGGAGCTGACTCTTCCCTCGAAAAGATTTGAATCTACACATATTTATTTAATGAATTTCGTGATGTGTTTGCTTGGTCTTACGAGAAAATGCTAGGCATCGATACAGAAATTGTTGAACACGAAATCACGACTTATCCTGAAGCTAAGCCAGTCCGGTAGAAGCTTCGTCTGGTTAATCCTAAGAAAGAAACAACTATTAAGGTTGAAGTAGAGAAACTGCTCAAAGAAATATCTACCTCGTCCATTTGACCTAGTGGGTGTCAAATCCCGTGTCAGTTGACAAAAAATAGGGTACGATTTGTGTATGTATGGATTTCCATGATTTGAACAAAGCCTGTCCAAAAGATAATTTCCCCACACCATTTATTGACCAGATAGTCGATGAATGCGCAAGTTGCGAGGATTTTTCTTTCATGGATGGTTTTTAGGGATATAATCAGATACAAATCAAACCTGAAGACCAACACAAAACAAATTTCATTTGTCCATGGGGTACATTCGCGTATCGTAAGATGCCTTTTGGTATGAAAAATGTTGGAGCTACTTTTCAGCGGGCCATGTCTTTTGCTTTCCACGATCTCAAACATATCGTCGAGGCCTACCTAGATGATTTACCATCACAATATCGTAAGAGAACCGATCATCCCACACACCTCCAACTTATCTTTGAGCGATGTCGCTACTTTCGGATTCGCTTGAATCATAACAAGTGCATTTTTTGTGTAACCTCAGGTCGTCTGTTAGGTTTTATAGTTTCAACAATAAGGATCATGGTCGATCCTCTCAAATTTGAGGCAATAGTTCAATTGTCTCCACCGTGCACAATCCTTCAGCTTCAAAGCTTATAGGGTAAAGCGAACTTATTACGACGTTTCATCGAAAACTATGTCGATATCACAAAGGGATTTATGTGTTTACTAAAGAAGGAAGTTCCTTTTCATTGGGATGAAGCTGCTCAATTTTCTTTTGAAGCATTGAAACGTGCCCTCACAACTGCCCCTCTACTTTGGCCACCCAATTATAATAAAGATTTCTTATATTATTTGGCTGCGACAGAGTCAACCATCGGTATGGTCTTGGTTTAGGAAGACGATTTACTTCCCGAATATGTGATTTAATACTCGATCTGAGGCTTGGTTGAACTGGAACTCCATTATTCCCACATTGAAAAACTTGTGTTGGCAGCAGTCCATGATGTCCAACAGTTTCGTCGTTATATCTTGTTTCGCAAGACCACTGTCATTGTCGTTGTGAATCCATTTCAATATTTGTTGACACGACGTGTAATCAGCAGAAAGATCAGTAGATGGATAGTTTTCCTCCAAGAATTTGACTTAGATTTTGTCTCAGAAAAATCCAAAAAGTCACTGGTATTTGTGGAACTCATCTCAGAACTTCTAGTCGAGTAAGGTGATTTTATGCCCAAAGAGTCACCGATAAAAGGGGACATGTTTTTTATCGCATCTTCGGACCCCTAGTATGGAGATATACTTGTCTATATCCAGACTTTGAAGTGCCCCATTGCTGCTTCTCATGATGAGAGTCGCCATATACGCCATCAGGCCAAGAACTATCTCATACTCGAGGACACTTTGTATCATCGAGGTGTAGATTGCATCCTTCGTCGATGCCTCACTCATGAGGAAATATAGATCGTGCTTAACGATTTCCATACTGGAGCATGTGGCGGTCATTTTTCTAGGTTGGAAACAACCCAAAAGATTTTACGAGCTGGTTACTTCTGGCCGACATTAATCAAAGATTGTATCGAATTAGTCAAGAAGTGCCACCCGTGTCAGATCTTCTCTCGGAAGATGAGGGCACACCCTACTCCCATGTTTCCCATTATCACTGTTGGTCCCTTCACCAAGTGGGGGATTGATTACACTACATGCAACCCTCCTTCAGCAAGGGGGCACCGTTATATCATCGTAGTTGTAGACTACTTCACGAAGTGGTTCGAAGCTATGCCAACGTTCAAAGATGATGGAGAGATTGCAACTCTCCTTTTGTTCAACCAGATAATAGCAAGGTTTGGCGTCCCGAGAGAGATTGTCATTAACCATGGCAGTCACTTTCAGAACCAAATGATGACTGAGTTAACATCAAAGCTTGGGTTGCAGAAAGAAAATTCGTCACCCTATTACCCACAAGTGAATGGTCAGGTGGAAGCTCTCAATAAATATCTTAAGACCATCCTACAATGAACGATCAATTCGGCCAATTCAAATTGGCATTTGATGTTATACTCAACATTATGGGCTTGTCGAACATCTGTTAAGACTACAACCGATTGCTCACCTTTTCAACTCGTTTACGGGCTGGAAGCAGTCTTGCCTATAGAGTGCCAGATCCCGTCTCTAAATTTGGCAGTACAGTTATTGCCAAACACTTCACCACTTGAAGAGCATTTATTATACCTTGAGCAGCTCAATGAGCAGCGTCATGATGCGACCTTGGCCAATGCAGCTCACAAGAATAAAGTCAAGTGTTAGTATGATTGGTTCATCTGTCCTCAGATTTTCTTTGAAGGTGAACTTGTCCTGGTCTATGACCAAGATAAGGACCCCTTGGGGGCAGGCAAATTACAACCCATGTGGTTCGGACCTTTCATCGTAAATAGGTTCTAAAAAAGGGCACTTATCATCTGGTATACTTTGAGGGAAATTCTTTGGCAGAGCCTAGAAATGGTCTCTACCTCAAGAAGTATTACTCATAGGTAGGTCACCTTGGGTAACTTTTGTAACATATGTATAATTCATGTACATTGTTTTGGCTTTTTGGTTTTTTGGACGTGTTCGTTGGGTTTGTACACAATGCTAACCAACACACTCGGAGGCTTGCTTCCGTGGCTTGGGTAATTTTCACACCTCAAGGCCAGCTGCTATCTTTAGGAGGTATCTGTTTAGGTGATACCACAAACAATGTTGTCGAATACAATGCAGTGGTAGAGTTGCTTCATGACGCTTTGTCACAAGGTATTTCTCACCTCCAGGTTTATTTAGACGCCCAGTTGGTTGTGTCTCAGTTAAATGGAGTTTACCACGTTTATGATCCTACTTTACACCGACAGTTCCTTAGGTTACATCTCTTAGAAATAATCTTTGATTGCATTATGTATATCCATGTTCCTAGGAGATTGAATCAAGTTACAAATGCCCTAGTTAATCATGTATTAGATTGGAATATTACACACATGTAAAGAAAAGTACACATACACACATGTAAATACATTTGTAAAATAGATGTAGTCCATAAATGCATTAAAAGACATAAAAATCCATATATAATGTCAAACATATAAGAGTACATGGGTGGATGCAAGCACCTCAAAAATATTTCCAGTAAAAATTCACGGGGCTTATGCCCTAAAAATATACAAGTAGTGCCCTCGGCACGTAAGAAGTCTAACCTAACTAAGGACGGGGCCTGTGAGCCCTATTATAATGGTCAATGACGTTTTCCAAATGCCAAAAAATCTGGACCCACGTCTGTGGTGCCCCCACTACATGAGACTGCATAGATGGTGACAGATCCTCGATCTCCACCATGGGGACTGTGCGAGTGAGCGAGGTGAAATGTTTCTCTACTTGTCTCAAAAATCTCTCAGCCTCACTGGTTGGAGGTCCTCCTGTTGTTGCTGGTCCACCGACTGCAGCTAGTGCGGCCTCTAGTTGAGGACATCATTTGTTCCTTGCAAAGTCCATTGGTCGCACCGGCCCCACATCTACACATAACAGACACATATCTGTAAGGTACTCTGGTATTTATAACAAAAAAAAACAAACAATCTTACCCATCTCTCCTCGCTCCTAGGTACTGGTATCTTGGGATCTCTAGAGAAGTCAATCCCGACATATGGGTAAACCTCTATGACCGAAATCTTCTGCGTCCACCAAGAAAAAAACTTGTCGTCAAAAGCCTCAATAGTCCTCCCCCCCCCTGTCGTGGAAACATCGTCGCCCATATGCATAATGCAGGGTGAGAGGCATACTGCCCTTGTATCACCTCTCTGGGACTGAAACTGGGCACTCTCAAAGAAGAAGAAAGCACAAAGAATCATCCCAAACCCGAAGTTCCTCTGATTCCGCAGTCAACACTCTGTTAACTGCCTCTTCATACAATCCAGTAATGTGGTACTCCAGTCAAAAATCTATGCATTTAAGCACTAAACTACACAATTCATGTGCGCATGGGAAGCCTAATGCAAAGACGCAGATCCAGTAACCCTCCCAATGAGAAACACTATCACTTTCAGTTACAAGTTTGAAATTTTTCTTATTGGCACCTGCGAGCTCGTTCTGTCTGTGTCTGCCTCATAGTGGATTCCAATCAACTCCGATATGTTGTGAGGCCCGAAAGGAAAGGTACAAAAATTGATTGGTTCCCCTCTCCTCGAGAGGCCAATCAGAAAGCATATATCCTCTGTGGTTGGAGCCAATGACTACCCCTATAGCATAAAGGCCTCTGCATCAGGATGCCAATAATCAACCAAGGCATTCAGTAGCTGAGGTTGTGCTTGCATGAAAGAACAATGGAAAAAATTTAACAAACCACATTGCAACAATGCAGCAAGAGCACCACGGTCCTCTTCGACCAACACATCAATATCCTCATGATCTCTTTCTCTCCAGTGAATGTACATCCTGCAAATAGACAAAGTTCAGGAGGGTTAACTCTTGTTTTGTTTTTTAATTTTTACACTAAATGGAAGGTCCACGCAGGCTATAATGCTCACAGTAGCATGTACACATGTGCAGTTCTTACCCTACCTGTGTGTACACTTGGGCTGTCATAAGACAACCTATGTGTACATAGGGCCGACCTTTTAAAGGTCGACGCCCCTCCAAAAACTAAAATAAAATGCATAAAGAAGGAATTAAATTGCAAGAGAAGGTAGTATGTAATTAATTGGTCCAATCAGAAGCTCATTCCATCCACTGAAGCTCTCGGAATCAACTCTTTTGACGAAGGTGTTTTTTGGCTCCACAGTCAATTTCTCAATTCACAATGGTGATAATGAGTTTCCAGCTTCTATTTATAGATTTTTTGGCCTCTTTTTGTCATTTTTCGAACCTTTTTGTCATTTTTTCTAAACTAAAAATAATTTAGTATGGTTTAGGATTTTTCTTTGGATTGGTCCGATAAGTGTTACTTTGGGTATTTGGAAATTTTTTGGAGATTTGGGTCGTTTTGAAGGTCCTTTGGCAAAAAGCCATTTTTTCAACTCGTTGCATTTAAGTCAGGATTCCACCTCCACTTTCTGCATCTCGTTGTCTTTATCAATACGCCATAGGATCAATCCCACTGATTTGCAACAAAGAACCATCATTGTTTCTTTAGAAGTGTCATAATTTAGTGGTAGAGCCTACCGTAACATGGATGCTCTAGGTAGATCCTAGAAGCATTTTGGTGTCCATGTCGTCACTCATGACTATAGGCTAGGGAGTCATTTTTTAGTTTTTCCTGATTACGAGTTTGAGCCTCACTTACATATCACTTTTGACCTCACCCTCGGGACTCCCAAATCATAACGGGTCTTCTTTTAGGACCCTTTAAATATGAAAATATTGCCGAGCGATCTTGTTGATCTTCACGCTCGCTAAACTAAAATTTGAAGTCACATCTATCCGGCGATAGTTTACCCCTTTTTTGGTCTGGATGGTCAACTATATGAACAAAGGTACACTCTAGGAACCTTGGTTCTCTAGAAGAGTATTCTCAGGTATAATTTTAAACCTTTTTCGGGCCCGAGGGACTAAATTTACGAAAAAGGAACCCCCATGGAGTCCATAGTTAAGCTCTTTTCAGACTCCCTAAAATTGAAAACATTGTTGAGTGACCTTATTCTTTCACACTCGTTAAAATGGTCCAGAAGAACATTCCTGATGGAAGTTAAGCTTTCTTCAGACTCCTTAAAAATGAAAAAATTGTCGAGTGATCTTGTCTTTATCACACTCATTAAAATGGTTTTGAATCAATGTATTTTCGGTGCTAATTTACCCCTTTTTTGAGCCGACTAGAATACCTTCAAAAAAGGTACCCCAGTGGAGTCTCCTTTTACATTTTTTCAGACTCTCTAAAAATGAAAAAACATTGAGTTTACCTTCTCTGGGCTCGTTAAACTTACATTGAAGGACGTTATCATTGTGTCTTGTTAACCGCATTTGCATTTCTGTGTCTTTGGCCTAATGTCAGCTCCATGTTGCTCTCAACTGAAGCATCTGAAGCATGCCTTATAATGCAAGCCTTGTAGCACGTTGCCTTTGCGTCTTGACACCTTGACCCTTGGAGGGATTTTTTCAAGTGTCCTTGCTTTGAACATCAATCTTGTCCTTGTGCCTAGAACTAGTATGTTTGCGACACTCATTCCTCCTTTGTAATGTAGCATTGTTTTATTCTTTTTCCACAATTATTGAAAAAGACAAAAAAAAAAAAAAAAAAATATACCCCAAAAAGAGGAAGGGGAAAGTATTTTATTTTTATTGGCAGCACAATGAGACGCCCTTGGATAAAGCACATCCTTTCATTTGTTCTTCAAGCCATGGGATTTAATATGACCTTAGGAAGCTGTTCTCACTACATAGATATGTGTCCTCCTTCATTTGGTTATTCTTCCAAACATATGGAGAGTTTGTGTTGCCTCCTGGATCATGAACTTATATCAATGTAATGTTGCCTGAGTCTCATCATTTGTCGTGCTATTGTCCAAGGGAAGTTTTGACCAAGCCTGAGTCGGCCCCTTTGCAGTTTGTCTCTTGCCCTCATGCTCGGCCATCCTGAAAGTCCAATCAAGTCTTTGTTCGAAATCAATGAAGCCTTCAGTCCGATCATCAAGATCCTCTAGTCCATACCCGACGAGTCGTCGAAGAGCTCTGGGTAGTGAAGTCGTACACTCATATTACACTCCTACCCGAGTTTTGAAGATTTTGAAGTTGTTTCTCGAGCTCTGAAGACCTCATCTCCAGCCATCAGGCCTTATCAACTTCTAGAAGATGGATACTATACATGTATATCTTTTTTATTTCGAGATGTAGATCCATTGTGTATTGCTCGCAGCTACACTTTATATAGTTATATGACATGGATCTGCAGTGTATTTGATTGGAAGCCATGATTTTATTTCATCCCGAGCATGGGTATGCCCACCTCGGTGAGACAATTGTTATTTTGCAGATGGCACCTCCCAAATTCTGGTCCCTAGGCTCACTGGTTTGGTATGTTGGTGAAGATTGATAATGTATTTCAGCCATCAGATGCTCTTCTAACCTCAGACATTAGGGGGCATCTATTATAACCCTAATTTTCACTAGACATGCTTACTTGGCATCAAGCTATCTCATATTCCTTCTTTGCCAAGCCACTATTGAACAACTCTTCTTAAAAACACCTTTTTTAAAGGCACACATGCCCTGCTCCACTACAGCCTGCGTGTACACTCTAGTTTCTCCACTACAGCCCGTGTGTACACACTAGCTGACCCACTACAGCCCGCGTGCACCTATAAAAGCACGAAAAATGGAAAGTTGCTGACGGAACACACAGTTTTGGGTAAGTTAACTAAACCTTTTGGCCACTCATAGCTGGTTACTCGACCAAATACCTAGCCCTTTCTAGCCTATAAAAGAAGGGGTAGGGGGCCCATTTGAAAGGAGGAAAATCATAGTAAATAAACTCTACCCGAATTAGCATTCCTCTTGCCTCAACCTTTTGCAACTATTGTGTGAAGAGAAGCATATTCAGAAGCAGTTGGAGCACAGTTGAAGAGGAGCCCAAGACAAGATTCGAGGAGTAGTGGTCGATCTCATCATTGTAAGGTATTCTTGTGAGATTAATAAAATAAGTACTTTTCCCATCCCACCATATGAGGTTTTTATTGTTTAATATTGATTACATGATTGATTAAATCTCTAACCCATTAGTTTATAGATCAAATGCATGTGGAGTTATTTGTTTGTCTTTTATGAATACAGGTCAGCATTAGGAGGAGAACTGCAGTCAAAGAGAAACCAAGCGTGGAAAGGATCGACATCAAACACGGAAACTAAGGTACATAAACTTGATCTTTTTAACCTTGTATTTGCATATGAATAGTAGGGTTTAGGTTTGGGATGATGGTAAGAAGTAGGAATCTTTAGGTCATTTCTGCATGCATGATAGAACCCTTAATGCTAGTCTGTAGGGGGATTTCCCACCCACAACACCTAGACTTCCTGAAATGTTGCAGAGATAACAACATCCTACCCAAATTCACGTGCATTAAAAACATGATAAAAAACAAATGGAATAATACAACCTTCTGCACGTTAGGTAAATTAATAGTTATAGGCGAAATAAAAAAGAACAAATGCGTGCTGAATTACTTGTTGAAAACCTCAGTTAAACTCCACCTTAAACTCACCCATGCCATACAACCAGATCTGTGGAAGAAAATCGACGCATTAGCAACATTAAAAGCAGAGAATACAGATAGAATAACACACACAAGGCAAGATTCGAATTTTGAATGTTTACTCAATGGGAAGAACAACGCGAACAACAACAGTGATGCCAAGGTTGTGAACTTGTCTTCGCACAATTTAAAACAACCTGAACTGAGCGTGCTTGAAAGAGGTTTGAATTTCGCAGTCTCTCCCACCTCCATCTCAGTTGATAACCTCATTTGATGCATAGAAGATAGCATCAAGACCTTAGTAGATGAAGACAAGGAACCCATTAGACAAGACTACGCAGTTATCCTCAGAAAATCCAAACCTCCAAGGAGMAACATTAGCAGAGAAAAAYGCCAAGCATTAAGAAACCTTCGTAAMAACACAAACCTAGTAATACTCAGAGMTGATAAGGGTGGYGCCATGGTTATTTTGAATCAAGAAGATTACAACAAAAAAATGAATGAACACCTATCGCAGAGTGGTAGTTACAKAAAGATCTCGAATAACCCCATTAAGAAGATTACAAGAGAAGTGAAGAAAGCCATTAACAACTCCAGCTTAGATGAGAGGAAAAAAAAGAGATTGTTTCCCAATAATGAAATCCCTCCGAGAATCTATGGTCTACCAAAAWTCCACAAAGAAGGAATTCCTCTCAGACCTATAGTTAATACCRTAGGATCTCCCACCTATGAGCTTGCCAAGTACGTYGCAAAAATCTTAGGCCCCTTAGTAGGTCAGACAGACTCCTTCATAAAAGACTCAAATGACTTCATTAATATTATTAAGAATGAAAAAGTGAAGTCGGATGACACCATCATTAGCTTTGATGTTGTCTCTTTATTCACAAAGATCCCTCTTAATGAAGCAATCCTAGTTGTCAAAGAGGTTACTGATCCCAAAACAACGAAACTAGTCAATGTTTGTCTTAGGTCCACTTTCTTCAGCTATCAAGGAGAATTTTATGAACAAACTAGTTGTGTAGTAATGGGATCTCCACTTTCTCCCATCGTAGCCAACCTTTTTATGGAAAAGTTCGAGAAGAAAGCCATAGATTCCTACCCCCTGAAACCACTAAGATGGAAACGTTACGTTGATGATACTAATGTACTTTGGCCCCATGGGAAAGAAGAGCTAGATATTTTTTTCCAACATCTTAATAATCTTTCCGAAGACATTAAATTCACAATGGAACTTGAAGATAATGGTAGCATCCCATTCCTAGACATACTAATCAACAGGAAAGAAGACGGGAAACTTGGACATTCAGTGTATAAAAAATATACCCACATAGAGAACTACCTTCACGCTGACTCCCATCATCACCCCACACAAAAATTAGGAGTTCTTAACACCCTATCCACAAGAGCCATAAGAATATCAGATAAAGAACACCTAGAACAAGAGAAAAATCACCTCAAAAAAGTCTTCATGAGCATAGGCTACAAAGAAAGAGATTAAGAATGCACTAAATAAATCCATAAAAAGAGAAGATCACATACCTCAACACCGAAACAGCCAAACCCCTGGTCTGACTTCTTATCTCCCTTATATCCAAAGAGTTACTGATAAGATTGTGAAAATCCTGAAGAAAAATGAGATCAAGACCTCTTTCAAACCACTTGATACCATCAAACAGAACATGAGATCAGTCAAAGACAAACTTGACCAACACAATTGCAAAGGAGTGTACAAGATAGAATGCTCATGTGGAAAATGCTACATTGGCGAAATAGGTCGCTCTTTTCACACTAAGATTAAAGAGCATGGTGCTGACATTAAAAATGAACGAAAACGCACCTCAGCCTTCGTCGAACACTCTCTCACAATGAAGCACCATGTGCGCTTAGCAAGATAAGACCACCTCCTTAAATGACAAATTAGGGAAGCAATCGAAATCATGAAAAATCACAATAACCTAAACAGAGACAACAGTCTGGAGATTAGTGATAGTTGGATCCCGCTCATTCGAGAAATAAGAAGATAGTTTAAAGCTTCCCCCCTAGGACCCCTCACCAACTCCATCTTTACCTAATAATTCCCCCTTAAACTACTATTATTTTAAGAACCATACGCACTTAAAAAATACCAATAAACTTTTTAATAATTCTATGTTTATTAAACTACCTAACCTAACTCCCCTAATAGAATTCTTCCACTATCAAATTCAACTTCTTCCTTAAAATAAAACTAAACTAGCCTAGAAAACCATTACATTAATAATAATTAATAATTAACAAAACCAAGACATTAGTAACAAAATCAAAATAAGAATTACAATTTTTTTTACCGTACCTCCTTAAAAAACTAGCACTTAGATATTAATGAACAAAAATTTTAAATAAAAAACATCCTCCACTTTATTAAATTATTATAAAATCTAAAATAGAATACTTATTAATAATTTTATTAAATCTAGGGTTTCACCTAGCCGACCTTAGGGTTCCCTCCGCCTTGTTTAAGTATTTATTAGGGTTGTTCTCTTTATTTTTCTCAGGCTTTTATGTCCTGAAGATGGATCCTATTGTGGATCTGAAACATCAATGAATGGTTCCAAATTCTAATAAACAAAACTCATACCACAGAAACCTGAACTATTAAGTTTTTCCATCCGCATGAGATTTGTACCCTTTATCAACATATTTGTTTATATACAACCTACATTGGCATTAAAATCTCTAATTAAAATTACATCTTCCGCTTTAGGAATTCTAAAAGATTGTTGATGGATTTCTCTTGCAATCTATAAAAACTTGATTGAGGTGGTCATGGAATTTGCACCATGCAATGATTTGGGTTGTCTCGTGTCTTCTTGTGGCCATATTCCCCAAGCTCCATTTTCTTTCTGGCTTGGTTCATTGTCTTATCCATAAACTCTATTCTCTTATTCTTGATATGTTGCTTCGCTCTCGACCCCAAACACATTTTATTTATTATGCATTGGTCACTTATAGACAAATAACTTCACAATTGCTTGCGCGTTGACCTTTCATATTCCCCAACCAAATTTTAGTATTCTTTTAAGTTGCTCGACCATACCTATGCTCGCACCAAATCATAACCTGAACTATCTCCATCCATGTCCGACCCACAACACATTTGTATTAGTAAAGTCTTTGCTATCCCTCTACCTTTACCTTCCAATCTAGAGATATCCAACTATAAAAATCATATACGTGTTGGATTTTCATAAAATATACCTTTATATGTGCTTGGTCATTTTGAGTTATATATACCACAACCTTGATTTATTTCGTCATAGTTTTATATTTATTTTTATTAAAAGAGAAGTCTAAATGTTTTACAATTTATATTTTTTTCGTCAATTGTCAATTATCATTGGAATCAGTTATAAAAGGATGGTTAGAGTAGTAATTTTTCATTATTAAAATTTATTTCATCATAGT
>JASDQU010737835.1:71681-101296 GCA_032191745.1 Picea mariana
ATTAGAAACCTTCCATATTTTTCTCATTAAATTAGTAAATGTTTACATCTGCAACTTGTTAGGTTAGCGTGAGATAATTTAATTACTAAAATATATTTATTTTTTAATGATAGGTTAGAATTTTTCTCCATAGGATGGAATTTGACAGAGAAATCGTCCATCAAGGATCAATTTATCCCTCAAATACGATTCAAAATTTTGTATAATCATCAACTTTCTTCATTAAAACCGGCAAAACGGTCATTGTAGTGATGTATACCGTCAAAATCGACGGGCTTTTCAACTTTGAAATTCCAACCTCGTCGATTTCAATCCTTTTTATCGGCACATTATCTTATTTTTTATTTTATCTTTTTTTCAACCCTTACGTCTTTGGAGAACATGTGTTCTAATATTTGCACTTTCTCTACTCATACATTGCGTGTCATAAATAGGGTTGCGCCTCCATTGATTTCAATAATTTTTAAACAATATGTTCTCAACTTTTTTTTTTCACAAGAAAAAAATGCTTTTTATATTCATAAGGATATAAATTTTTTACAAAACCGTCTTTTCGGCCACATGTCTTACAAGTGAAGAAAAACTAAATGCTTGGCGAGGTTTATGACTGACCAAATCTAACAACATCCATTCACAACTATGATCAGCTTGCATAGAAGGATTGCGGAAAAATGTTGAAGATAACAATCAAAGCATTATCTTGATGGCTGGTCCTTCATTGCCATCCTCCCATATAGTGAAGCAAATTTGGCCTAGAGGAAGATGCAGTGCTCTTTTAGAAAGGGTATCCGCCTCACAGTTTTCCTCTCGATAAATGTGAGTGAAAATGAGCTTTTTAAATAGAAGTGTAGCTTCTTTGGTTCTCTTTTTCCAACACTCAAGGGCTGCCACCTGGAAGTCAGCCAGTCCATTCAGCCAATCTATAGTAATTTTTGAGTCTCCGAGAAGCAACAACTCATCGATATGGCGGCAAGCCAGAATGAGCGAGACCCACGCGCCTAAAAGTTCCGCCTTCATATTTCCCTGACCTCCGTTCAATGTCCAGCGAATGCAAGTGTGGGGGTTCAAGGCAATTTTGCCTCCGGCCCCACAAAGAGCTCCACCTTGTTGTAACGCTCCATCGAACCATGCCACTGCCCTGTCAAAAGGGATAGTCAATTTGTGTCTAATGGAGGGCAGAACCATTCTGGTCTTACCTGAAACGGTCGCCTCAGCAATTAGGATGCATTACACACTTTGAGCAGAAGGGGTCTTCTCATTAAATATCTTCGTGTTCCTGGCCTTCCATACTTGCCAGCAAAGGTGAACGGGGAGCAATGTATGGACTTTGTTAACACTGAACCAGTTTTGGAAGCATTCTTGTACGCTGGCGCCTGACCAAGATGAAGAAATCTTTAACGCCGAAGAAAGATAAGCCCAGATTGAGTGGATGAAGGTGCATTGTGTGAAGACATGAAGAGTTGTTTCTCTGGAGCATTTGCAGAGGATGCATCGGTTCGGTCCTACCCATCCACGCTCTTGCAGCTTGTCCCAAACTAGCAATTTATTTTCCAAAAGGAGCCATGCAAAAAGTTTTTTCTTCAATGGACACTCGTCCCTCTAGATTCGCTGTCTCCAACAAGTAATTAATGGAAACCTGCTATTTGAAACCAATGCTTGGTAAACGTTTTTTGGGTAAAGAAAACCAGATCGGTCTCCACCTGTCCAGATGAGGGAGTCTGACCCTTCTTATAAGCTCACACCTGCTTCCTTTAAGTGTTGAATGTATCCGTCCCATTCCAAGTTGAACTCAACTTCCAGTTGAAGATCCGAACTATTGAGCCATGTAACCCCTAGAAAACCTCCCCTGTTCGGCGAGCAGCATTGATTTAAGAAGATGAGACTTTTTTCTTGAAGATGCATGAGAAGAGGGGGAGAGAGCACGACTTTTCTTCCCAGGCCCAAGATGCAGTCTCTGCCAACTTGAATCAAAAGTCCATTTCCCAGATTCCACGATATCCACTGAAGGATGATCGGAAGGGTAGAAGAGAGGTGTTTCCAGGTCTGTGAGCCTGTTGTTGGGCGCTTCGTGGAAAATCCGAGCCAAATGTGGACCGGTAGCTGATGAAGATATTTTTCTTTAATAACTCTACTCCACAGGCCAGATTTAGTTAAAATTCTCCAAAAAGTGCTAGCCGAGAGCACCTTATAAAAGAGAGGCAGATTTTTAAGTCCCCAACCTCCCATCATCTTTGGTTTTGATAAGACCTCCCATCTGCTGAGGTGATAACCTTATTGCTTCTTACTTCCGGTCCAAAGGAAGGTAAAGATAAGTTGTCAAAGGGTCTTCAATACTAAGGTAGGAATGTGGGCTAAAGACATCCAAAAAACCGGAAGACTTTCCAAAACTGCTTTTATCAGAACATACCTACCTCCCATGGAGAGCAATCTGTTTCTCCAATTGTGTAATTTGCTTTCAAATTTGTCTATTAGCCAGGTCCAGTCTTTTTTTGTATAGGTGGAGGATTTTAAGAAGAATCCCAAATAAGTAAAACCCTTCGAAAGCTTGATAGAGTCAATGCCGAACAGCTCCTTTAGTTCTATTTGCAAAATGTCCTGGGCATTTGAGGTCAGGAAGACAGATTTATGGACATTGATTTCAAGACCTGAAACAACGCAAAAGATAGTGAAGATAGAATGAATAACTGTCCAATCAACAAGTTTGGCATTTGATAAGATCAGAACGTCATCTACAAAAAGGATATGCAATATATAAGTCAGTCCCGCGAATTTTATCCCCTTCAAGTGTCCTTCCGCTTGGTTGTTCTTGAGTAGGATGCTAAGACCTTCCAGGATCAATATGAAAAGTAACGGTGAGAGAGGGCATCCCTGGTGGAGTCCTCTCACAGTGAAAAACTTTTGTTGCTTCACCATTGATCAGAATAGCGAGTGTGGCTGAGGAGATACAGCCCAAAATCCAATTGGTTGTAATGGTGCCAAATCCACACTGTATGAGAATGAGATGCAAAAAGTTCCAGTTAATGCAATCGAAAGACTTTTTAAGGTCCAGCTTTAGCAGAATGGCTTTTAGTTTTTTTGTCTTTATGCTATGGATGCACTCTTGTGCCACTCCAACGGGATCAAGTATTTGTCTCCCTTTTAGGAAGCCCAGCTGCTCTTCAGATAGTGCCCGGGAGAGGAAGGGTCGAAGTCTTCTGGCAATGATTTTTGAAATTATTTTGTAACATAGATTGTAGAGTGAAATAGGGCGGAAATCTTTAAACTGCCTTGGAAGATTTGATTTGGGAATCAAAATTATAAAGGTGTTGTTTAGCTGGGAGCTTACTCTTCCTCTAGTTCGTGTATCCTCAACCACATCCAGGAGATCCTACCCCATAAGATCGAAAAAATGGAGGTAGAGTTCGACCGACCAGCCGTCGGGACCAGGACTTTTTTCCTTCTTAAATCCTTTGATGACCTCTAACAATTCCTCCTTTGTACAGGGAGATTCAATTGTTTTAGCCTCCTCGGCTATGACCATCTTTTGGAAGAGGCTAGCAATCTCTATTTGTGTTGCTAGTGAGGGCTCAGGTGTTGCCTGGAAAAAACCTTTGTAATGACGGAAGGCTACCGATTTGATGTCTGCCTGAGATTGATGTAGATTGCCATGTTCATATTCAATATCCTAGAGGTGTTTTTTTATCGACGAGAGCTGGAAACTCGGTGAAAGAAGCGAGTATTTTTATCCCCTCCAGCCAGCCAGAGCATTCTTCTTTTCAAGCGCCATCTCTCCTCGTCTTCCCGAAGATATTTGTTCCTGGCTTCCTCTAAACAGTGAAATCGGTAATCTAAATCCGCGCAACTATGGAACTGTAAATTGAGTTTTAGAAGGTCTTCCATCTCATGCTCTATGTTGAAAAGTTCTGCCTGTTCCGCTTCCTTTTTTCCCTTTAACCAGTGAATAGTTTGTAGTTTTAGTCTGGAGAGTTTTCTGATTAAGTTTCCTTGTGTGTCTCCAGGAAAAGAGAGGGAGTTGTCGTTCCAAACTGTTTTGACCAGATTGTTAAAAGATGGCTCTCTTAGCCACTAAGGATTAAATTTGAAAGGTTGACCAGCACCAAAACGACCCTCCCCAATTTGTAAACAAATTGGTGCATGATTAGAAAGAAACGAAAGATTTACCCATGCACGTCTGTTGTAGGAAGGTAAGAGCAGCGCCTCTGCAATAAGAAACCGGTCAAGTCATTTTTCAATTCCAGCTGATCCCAGGCAGCCGTTTCTCCAGGTGGGCAAGAGCTTTGCTGGTTTCATGTCAATCAAGGCGTTTTTATAAAAGAGATGATTGAAAAAACTCATATGCGGGTCAATTGACACCTTTTCTCCCCACGATTCTTTTGGGCTGGTGACTAAGTTAAGATCTCCCACGAGAATAAGATTTATTACCACCAATAAGCCAATAGCATCGAGTCGCTCACAGAAATCTTTACGGTCCACACAAGGGCCATAAACGTTGAGCAGATTGATGGAAGTTTTTAGTTTGAAACAGGTACCAGATAGCAAAATACCCCCTGGACTGAGCATCGGTGTTAGGTCAAAAAGGGAAGGGTCCCAAGAGGCCAGTAGACCACCCGAGTTGCCCACTGAACTTGCTGCAAAGGCCAGCCAGCTTGGGAGAAACTGATGTAAAAAATCTCTAGCAGCAGAGGCGTCCACCAATGTTTCCTGTAGGAATATGATTGACGGTTGAATCTTCTCGAGGAGTCTTTGCAAGGAGGCTTGCTTTCGGGGTCCTCCAACCCCTCTGATGTTGATGGATAAAAGGATCATGATTTACCCCGAGCTAGGGATTTTAAGTCTCTAAGCGCCCCTTGAGATTGAACCGGTGTGGAAGAGACCGATGTCGAAAAACCAGCCATGGTCTTCTTGCGTGCACTGCGGGTTTTTAGTGGTGAAAGTTCTAAGCCAATGCCTTTTGACCAAGAAGGATTCATATCAGGTGAAGTAATCACTCTAGAGGATGAAGGGAGATCAGAGCGAAGTGTGGAAGGGTGGATGAGGGTTTTCCCCTGGTAGGTGTGGATAGGAAGCGAATCAAATGGAAGAGAGGTAGCGGGAGTGGGATCCAAATGAAAAGTGTCTAGTTGGGAGGCTGATTGTGTCGGCTCTGTGTAGCTAGCTAGGAAGATAGATCCTGGTGTTTCATTAGCATCTGTTGAGGGTTGAGTCTCCAAGTCTCTTTTGGATAGGTCTGAGGTCAACTGTTGTGGGATTATAGAGGGATAAGTAATGGGAATGTCAGTTGGTGCAGGTTCGGATGGGATTGGTAGAGTAGAGGTGTGTAAAGGTGGAGAGGCTGGCTGGGATGATAGAGATACCAAGGTTACAGCCGGCATAATAGAGTCTACCTGTTCAATAACGAAGAGCCTATCCCAGCTGGTGAAAGTATTGTAGAGCGAAGGACAGTAATGATGGATCTTACCCACAAGAGTGTCATCCGGTGGAGAGTCCATACAGGGACTAGGATTCTCCTCCGCTGGCTGATTAGGTGGAGAGATGTAGCCATTGAAATTTGTCTCTTCCGCTGGATCCAGACCAAAATCGGGAGGGGGGGACTTTGAGAAATCTCTTCTCAGGTGGCCTATTCTACGGCAGAGAGTACATCGAAATGGAATACCTAAGTAGTCCAGGCGCTGAGAAAAAAGTTTTTCTCGCCAGTCTATGTCTAAAACTTGTGGAAGTCCAGCCTGGATATCCATGTCTACATATACTCTCGCCATTCTTCTGTCTGATGCCTCTAGGGAGTTTAAATCTACTTTTAGGAAACTTCCTAGGGAAGCTCCAATAAGTTCAAGAGCTCAATGTTTCTAGAGAGGTAGTGGGAGTCCTGGAAGGAGGACCTAGATATGCATGTGGTCGAAGAACTCCGAGGAGGGATTAAAGCCTAGTCTCCATCGTTTAAGCATGAGGCTTCCCCCGCCGAAAGCCCAGAATCTTCCCAGGATCAGGGCAGAGTCTTCTGGTGTCTTGAAGATGAAACCTAGCTAGCCATGTTAAAGTAGGTGTATCTTGGGCAAGTAGCCTAGAAGAGGTTTCCAGCTATTTGCAACCGAGTCCTCAATATTCTTCTTACACTTCTCTTTGTATGCTAGCCTCCCTACTAAGGCACACAGGGCTAGGTTGCAGGCATCTGTAAGACCGACATCCATACCGAGTATGAGTTTGGGATGAGTTCGTTTTGGTTTCCAGACCTTTTGTGGATGTTTACGAAATCCTGGAGATTTGTGGGATGGAAAGCCCTCCGAGAATCTGTTTCCTGTTTGTAAACTGCTCACCTCGAAGCCTCGGTCCTGTTGTACTGTTCCCACATAACCACTCTGCAGTTTGCCAAATGAGCAAGCTTGTGCTACTTCAAAAAATGTCTGAGATGTCTCGATAGTCGCAGGAGAGACAGAGGGAGTTGTCAGGTTAGCAGAGATGGTAGGTTGTGTAGGTTCAGAATTCAAAGGTAGAGACACGCCATAGCGGATATTAGAACGGAAATGGTTATTGAAAATGTCATCGATCGAAGCAAGAATATCCGGGTGGTCCCATGGGTCTCCCAGACTCCCTGCAGATGGTTCCAAGCGTTTAGGCTCCATTTGACTCCTTTCAAAAGATGTAAGACAACGACAAGGAGGGAAAGGGCAGGAAGACTAAAGGAGCATTCCGAGAAAGAGGGGAGAATCCTTCCTCCTATCTGGCAAGATCAAGTGAGATGCAGGGGGGAGATAACAGTGGAGGAGAGCATCATTGCATCCCGGATGTGAGTCAGCTAGTTCAGAAGTGGGCCAGAAAACCACGGTATCTTGGAAACAGCAGAGCTTAAACAAAGTTCAATAAAGGACTGTCAGAGGTCAAGTAGAAGAAGACATCTACTGCAAAAGTAATGAAAACTCACTGTTAACTAGAAGATGCCTCTCACAAAACGCCAAAAGATGGAAGGCTTCGTCTATCAGTTCAGAAGGAGGCATTCAAGTCGAGCAGAAGTAAGATCACAAAAGTGGAAAAGACAGCTACATCTAAGGTGAGGAAAATCTCTGTTAACTAGAAGATACCTCTCACAAGATGCCAAAGAGATGGAGGGAGTAGTCTATCAGTGCAAAGGGAGGCAGTCATATCGAGTGTATCAAGAGTTCACCAGTATCCAGTCACGCCAAGCCCAGATTAGGAGGAGGGCTTGTGGAGGGTTTCCAGTTGCACTACAAAGGCCGAGAGCAGAGACTTTTGTTTTTCATGGACGCCATAACCAGTTCTGGTCGCCAGATTCAAAATCGCCATCGCCAACTTGCACATTACGTTGCCTTTAGTAAAATATGTTTTGGGTTTCTTGTCCAGCTTTGATTTTATTCACCGGCTAGGGTATAAATTTAACAGTATTCTTATCCGTCAAGCAACGCAAATAGTTTACGACAGTTTTTTTTAATTGTTTTTAAATGAAGTTTTATATTTATATGTGTTATTATTTAAATATTATATATTATGTGTTTTAATTTAGCAATGAAAATTAATAAAAATAAATATTACAAACTTCTTGTTATTAACAATGTCATGAATGTAAATATGTTCCATAAGTCATACTTTTATTATAACAACAATTTTTTAATACCTTTGTAATATTATAAAGTAACTTAGCCTAGCCTATGTGAAGAACAAAGGTCAATCTGGGTTTGGAATTTGGCGATTACAAACACCAAATACAAAACAAAACACCCCAACAATTGCCGAATTTGCCCCTTCGATCTCTGAAAGAATTTGATTAAGGCGGTGATGGTGTCTCGTGGCCTGCAAAGGTTAAGGAGGCCATCGTTTAAGGTAATGTAAGACAAAATTGTAATCGGTGGTTTAATCTTCGAGTCTTGAAGAGTCAAGACAGCCATCGATTCACCGTTTTCACAGGGGCGGTGAAATGATTATAGCCTGACATACTCCCTCTTAATCATTTTAGAGCCAAACAAACTAAAACAAGTAAAAAAAAATTGTTGTAAACAATGCATTATAGCTTACAGACCCCAATATTTCTTCTATGGATCTTAAATAATTCATTTCCCAAAGGCTTCGTAAATATGTCTGCAAATTGTTCTTTGGATCGGCAGATGTAATGATCCCAAGCCATTATGCAAGGATCATCACTGTTTTGGTGTCTTTTTAAAACTTTTTCTGAGTGAGGTATTTCATCAAACACTTTGTTGATCTACCTTTTAGATGTGTTTATATGTGTGTATGCAGCAAATAAAAGAAAGAGATAACCATGGAACATACCTCAACCATATGCAATAAGATAGACAAGCCAAAACATCTCAATTCTTCTTTATTCATAAAATAGAGAAACTTTCTACAATGAAGATGCAGATCTGGAATGCTCAACAGATGGCCAAGAAGATAGAGAATAGATAAGAGCTGCTACAAAATGCTCCCGCTAATACAAAAGATGCCTCCAAAGGTTGAATGAGAAATGAAGATCAATACAAGCAGATCTGAATGCCAAAGTCTCCAGCTGAAGAATGCCACGCTCTAATAGAAGGTTGAAACCCTCAATAATTTGGCCCTGCTGCCAAAAGTGTCCAATCACCCTAATAAATATTCCAACTAATAGATCGGGTGATGGTAAGAACAACCCAGGTGACCGAATCTCAAAGATCCCTTTCAATCTCTGTATATCTGAAATCCCCCACTAAATGGTGCACCCCACTGGATGACTGAAACCCTAGATAATTCGGCCCTGCTGCCAAAAGTGTCCAATCACCCTAATAAATATGCCAACTGATAGATCGGGTGATGGTAAGAACAACCCAGGTGACTGAATCTCCAAGATCCCTCTCAATCTCTGTAGATTTGAAATTCCCCACTTAATGGTGCACCCCACTGGATGACTGAAACCCTAGATAATTCAGCCATGCTGAAGGAGGCCTCCAAATGCTCTGAAACTCTCCAAAAATATAGATCAGGACACTACAAGTCACTAGGTAAAGTCTTAGGGTCAAATCTGAAGTGTAACCCCTCCAAACGGACTAGATATGGATCTCAAAAATTCCCTCCTTCTCTTCAATTCGCCCCACTGCTCAAGAAATAATCTGGGCCATAAAACTATCTCAGAAAGCACTAGATCTGATGTCCAAGGCCCTGCAATGAAAACCCAAGTGATAGAATCCTCAACGGCCTTGCCAATCTTCTATAATGAATCTCTCTCCAAAGATGGTGCACACCTCTTGCTGGAATCCCTCAACTGGTGCACCCTCTCTCTATCTGCACATGAAACTGATGTAGAATCCTCCTGCAAATGAGTAGATCTGGAACTAGAATGGTGTGGGAGAGTATTGCATCTCTGATACCAAGCTTGGCACAAGATAGGTGGAATATTTCACCACCAAATCGTCCTCTAGGGTTTGTTATGTCAAAACCCTCAAAACCCCCAATATTGGGCTCACTAGCTAGAAGCTAGAAATCAAAATAAGATCATACATGAATGAATGAGAAGAGGCCCTTGCCTTTCCTTTATACTTTTGGCTCACCTTGTCCCTCCAAAGTGACTTTCATTTTATTAATATTTAATTAATTAATTAAATCACTTTAATTAATTAATTAACCTTTTTACATTTGAGAAGCTCCTTATCTCTCCTTGTGGCTTCCCTGGCCACTGAAAGTCACTTCTAGCCATCCCATCCTGTAGTGTTGCTCCTCCCGATTCCAATGATCTATTACACTGAGAGGTTCCTACAAGTAATGTGCCCAAAATGACCTCTTCAGTGAATACCACTGACTTATGGCTCAAAATAGTCAAAATCATGGAAATCGTCGGAATGCAACGAAACCAAAGCCAACCTATGCGGAATGGCTCATAATGATGGAATATGATCATCAATGTAAGCTGGACCCCACAATGCCTCTCAAATACCCCTATACTCGCTATAGCCTCCATCTCTCTACTCTGGTCATCATAACCCTCTTCACTGTGATGATGTCCCAAAGTGGGGACATTACAGTCCTCCCTACTAGAAAATTGCTTGTCCTCAAGCAATAACCAAATCATCTCAAATAAAATACTAGGATCCCATGTCCATCTGTGGGATACATAGTAGAACCCCTCCAAAGACGAACAATAGTACACTCCACCCCCTAGATCCCATATCAGGAAGTGAACTGCAATACTATGCAAAGCATAGTCCTGAAATATATCAAACCTGTGAACCTCCTGCACATGACACATGGCCTCATCTTGGAATGAGTCCATCCTCCAAATCTCTACCAAGATCCACACGGCCTCCATCAACTTCTCATGATGATGCCAGCATGAGGTGTTGCCAGACCTCCATGAGACTCCCTCACACTCTGTGCTCCCCTCAACACTGAAGCTAAATGGAAAGTTAGAACAACTTTCCCCTGCAAAGGTCCACTCACCCCTGTCAGTCAGTGAAATGCTCAACCCTGCAATCCCTGGGTCCCATGCTAACCTCTGTCGAAGGTCACCATGCTAACACTGCACTACTCTGACCATGACTGTCTGCCCCCTGCATACATCCTAAATCCTCCTCTCCTGGATCCTCAAGATGAAACACCTGTGACCACCGGACCTGCTGTCCAGAAACTGTACCTATAAAGGCATTTCTGTAGAAGAAGTACCTATCCAAACATCTCCATGCCCTATCATGATGATCATGCGAAAGGAAGGGTATCGCCCCATAGGGCAAGTACTTGCAGACCCACTCCAAACCAAACCAAGGTGGAGTGTGTGGCTCTCTAGTGAAACCTGGGTCAACACGAGCATCGTGCTAACAAAACGGACTCCTGGGTCCCATGGCAAGCTTGGAAGTTTATCACTTCCAATCTCCTCTAACTGCTCCTATGTGAAGCTAATCACTATCAGAAGCCCTCTGTGCTCATCTGTCGTCACCTGGTCTATGATGCTCACCATCACGCACCAAGTCTCAACTGTATGTCTAACACGGTCCACCTCTAACCTGCTGTATGCCGTAAAAGTACTCCTATCATGAAGTCTCGGCCTACTCACTCTCCATGCCCTCATCCACGACCTATCCCTCCTCATGCTGCTGTCTATGATAAAAGTGTCAGGACGGGCTAATAGAAACATCTGCAGCTGACTGTAGGATTGAAAGGCGTCACATGCTTTGGTCAATCCCAAGGATTCGACCAAAATCTCATCCATCGGTATCCATGATAACTGCTCGCCTGTAGTCATCACTAAACCCCAATCATCAGGTACAATCGGAAGCAACTCCTCCAACTGCTGGTAAACCACTCTCCATCTCCCCTCACCCATGCAACTGCTAAAATAGTGAAGGTGAGGTCTCAAAATCATATGCTGCTGCAAAGGAGTGACACCTGCATGCTCCCCTAAGTGTGTCTCCTCCCTGCCAGGCAGTACACCCCTCTGAATCCCACCATACATCTCAACATGTCTCTATGAGCTATCCCTCATCACTATATGCTCCGACATACTCCTGTCATCTCCCGCAAACTCATGCTACATCATAGATCCTGGGCGTACGACTGGATCAATCTCTATATGGAGATCAAACACTCCCAAGACACAAATGGAAGTGTCCCCTATCAACTGGTGCTCCTCTGCTAGATCATCAACATCCTCTATCAACGTGACTGACTGATACATCTGAGTGTCCACTAAGACAGATGAAGTGGATCTTTGATGGATCTCCTTAGGAGACTCATATGTCCTAGACTCTGATTCTTGAAGGGCAGTCTGTGTGCCTCTCAAGAGTTCTCGAGTGCTCTCCAACTCCTGCTCCCTCAGAGCCTCATGATACATCTCACCAACCCTCAGTAGATAATCCCTGTCTGTCAACAACTGCTGGTAGTCAGTCCTGCTAGTGCCAACTCTAGAATCCCCAAAAACACCCTCTGCATAAGATGACGTGCTAAACTGTCCACTGTCTACCATGCTGTTGGGTACTCCTGTATGCCACTGCATCTCATCACTAGATGCCATCTCCCCCTGACTCACACTGTATCTTGTATGAGTAGATGTATCCTCTTATGCACTCAACCTGCTACTATCTTCTGCGCTTGGATCCCATAGAGATGTATCTAGACACGTGCTATGGTCATCCTGACTGCTAAAAAGTGCATCCTCATCAATGCAGACCGATCCTGGAATTAAGTGCTCCATCAACCTGTCATCCTCTGGAATCTGCTCAACCAATGGAGTCTCCAACATCTATGACTCCATCTCCTCTGGCTGACCTGTATGTGTGAGGTCAACTGCCAGTACGTCCTGTACCTCCTCCTGGATCTGTGGGTCTACCTATCCATGGTGTGCATCCCTCACACTAGGCTCATCCATCATACCTGATGTGCCATTGATATCCTCATGTGACGTGGCTATCATGGATGTCTGAACAGGTGACAGATGTGTCATGGCTCCCATAGGAAGCTCATCATCTCTAGGTGCTAACACGTGTGACTCCTCACTAGTGTCACTACTCTGCTGAGGCATAAGGTCATCAATGGTATGTGACGTGTCTGCTGAGACATTGGTGCTATCATCCTGTCCATCCTGCTGCCTATCCACTACACAAGAGTCATCATCCTCCTCAAGTGTGCAAGCATTAGTAGCCTCCGTGCAAGCGTCATCATCACTATCCTCTGAGGTAGAGTCAATATCACTAGCCTCTATGCAAGAGTCACTGTCATCATCCAACTGTTCTGAATCAACCTCTATCGCTCCATCCTCACACATCTCATCATCACTGTCATAGTGTGTCTCAACATTGTGCCCCTGGTCCTTACCCCTGCACCTATGATATGATTCCCACGACCCCTTGCAACTGTAGCAAGGCTGCATGGGTGTGGGGTTTCTCTGTGCTTCCTTCCATCTAGCTTTCATAGCTCTGTTTTCCTCTACCATGCCGACCCAATGTGTAACCTCATCTTTGCTCCAGCTAGGATTTTTATAGGATACAAAATGATGGAATGTCACTAGATCTTTGAGAATATCATTGAGGATTTGATATTCCTTATCACACTCAAAAATCTCTCTAGTAAAGTCCAAAATATCCATAGATTTGTTTTCCTCTGCTATGTTGACCCAATATGTAATCTCCTCTTTGCTCCACCTAGGATTTTTTATAGATAAAAATTGTTGGAATGTCAATTGAGCCCTAGTTTCCTCCCCAAGGGCATAATATCCCCCTTTACAGATCATACTCTCTCTAGCAAGGTAAAACAAATCCATCTCCTTCCAACTATCCATAAAGACCCCTCAGGTTTGCAGGATTTAAGCTCTGATACCACTGTAATGATCCCAAGCCATTATGCAAGGATCATCACTGTTTTGGTGTCTTTTTAAAAAAAATTATGAGTGAGGTATTTCGTCAAACACTTTGTTGATCTACCTTTTAGATGTGTTTATATGTGTGTATGCAGCAAATAAAATAAAGAGATAACCATGGAACATACCTCAACCATATGCAATAAGATAGACAAGCCAAAACATCTCAATTCTTCTTTATTCATAAAATAGAGAAACCTGCTACAATGAAGATGCCGATCTGGAATGCTCAACAGATGGCCAAGAAGATAGACAATAGATAAGAGTTGCTACAAAATGCTCCCGCTAATACAAAATATGCCTCCAAAGGCTGAATGAGAAATGAAGATCAATACAAGCAGATATCAATGCCAAACTCTCCAGCTGAAGAATGCCACGCTCCAATAGAAGGCTGAAACCCTCAATAATTCAGCCCTGCTGCTAAAAGTGTCCAATCACCCTAATAAATATGCCAACTGATAGATCGGGTGATGGTAAGAACAACCCAGGTGACCGAATCTCCAAGATCCCTCTCAATCTCTGTAGATATGAAATCCCCCACTGAATGGTGCACTCCACTGGATGACTGAAACCCTAGATAATTCGGCCCTGCTGCCAAAAGTGTCTAATCACCCTAATAAATATGCCAATTGATGCTTCAGCTTCTGCAAAAAAATTACAGGTATCATTGAACAATGCTCAGACACAACTTAAGCTGGAGAAGATATCGTCCTTTGCGAAGGACAACAGAATCAAGACTTTGGAGGAGCTGGTCCTCAAGATCGTCTATGATCCTTCGAATGTCAAAGCTGCAGAGGAGATGATAAAGAAGAAGAATGCAGACATCACCTCCTTGAGGAAACAACTGAATCTCCCACCCACAGAGGACTCGTAGGCGAAGGAGATAGCAGAAAAAGAAGGTGAGAAGGATGAAATGCTTAAACTGCTCATGGAGCAGAATGCGCAGCTCAAGGAAATGGAAGCCGAGATGGAGAGATTATTAAAAGAGAAAGAACAGATGAAGCCAATGGAAGTCATTCCATTGAGTGCCATTCTGATTTCAGGAGCAAGCACAGCAGCAGTAACATCAATTCCATCTGCAACACCAGTGACACCACAAGAGGGAACAACCGACCTCGCCAAATCCATGGAAAAGATGAACTTGCAAGAGACAGAGATTAGCAGGCTTAAAAAGGAAGTTGAGAACCTCCAAGAACTCAAAACTTCCTTCCAGACCAGTCTCTCCAAAGAAAAGCAGGTAACTGAGCAGCTCAAGAGGGAGTTACAGCAGCTCCAAAAGCAAACAGTGGCAGGGAAGACTTTGGCTGAGGTCAAAGAGAATGTATGGACAGACATCACAAAGTCCATAAATGAGATCTAGCCCATGATCCAAATCATGTTTGAGTAGAATGAGTTGGTCCAGAGGAGAAAATAGGCCATTGAGAAGATCAGAGTAGAATTGGGAGATAGACCAACTCAGGAAAATGATATCATCAAATTCCTCAATTCTAAGACCAGAGAAGAGCTAGAAGAGATGAAGATAGAAGACAGAACATAGACCATCCTTGAGGTCAAGAGAGTTTTGACCAAGAGAAGTCTAATGCTTCAGCTAGAAGAAAAGGTTCAAGTCATGGACCAAGGGGTACAAAGATTCTTCAATAAGATTGAAGCTCTCCAAAAGAAAGGTCTACCTAGTCTGAAGGTTATTAATGATAAACTGATGACACTCCCGGATTACAAGAAGAGATTGGCTGAGGTGTCCAAGGACAGTTCAAAGTTTGCAGGTATACAAGGGAGCATCACCGGAAAAGCTTTCCTGGATTCCCTTCAGTTGGACATCAGTATCCAACACGAGATTTGATACATATTCCTCACTAAGCCCACATTCACTAAGTATACGGAAATGGATGAAGTGTATCGGAGATGCTCAAAGTCACTGTGCCTAGTCATATCAGATGGGAGGAACTCTATGATCTACTCGATTAGCAGATGAGTTGTCCAGGTCCAGTCACCTGTCTAGTCAAATGAGGTTGTGCAAAGGCTTCATCAACGGTCTACCCATAATTTCCGCATGCAGTTGCACCAAGTCATCAAGCAGTTTGATTAGTTAAATCAATTAGGCTAAAAATAGAATTAGCATGTCCTGATCAGTTATGACAGGAACGTTTGTAATTTGAGTTATAAATACTTCACCTTTCGAAGTATTGAGGGTTGTTGATCTTCACACCCTAACGCTATTCAGACTGTACTATTTTTGAAGAGATCTGCCATTAATAAAAAGGAGGCACTTTTACAGGATTCTTGCGTGTATTCACTGGTGATGTTTATCCTCTAAGTTGAATGTTATTCTTTCTTTGTGATCATCTTGTTTTCTAATTCTAATCTTTAAGAGTAACAAATGTTGCAAGATTTATCTTGGATACCCTGTTTCTGACTCGAAAGATTTTGGTGTTTATCTTCTGGTGTTTTCAATTAAGGAATTCTTAACTGCTTCTTAGTTGAAATTATCTTTCTCATATTTTCTTCTGTCCATCATTTAAGCTACTAAAAGATCTAGTGATTATATTATCTCTCCCTGTGAGAGTTTTCCCTTTGCATTTCTGGTTTGTATTTCATTTTTTATTAAAACACAAACCCCATAGCCCAATGGATGTGTAGACTGTCTCAACCAATTCAACAAAACACTTTGACAACAAAAATCTACCTATATCTTTACCTAGCCTAATATAAAAAATTGGAAATATAGCTAAATCATATAGAGAGATCCCTCTCTGAAGCTGGAAGGGCTAGATCCCAGCTTTAAAAGTGGTTGGATAAAGTTACCTTTGTAGATTTCTTTTGTTTCAACCTCTAGGAAATTTACCAAGTGCTAACACCTCCAAATTAATAAAAGATTAAATTATATTAAAGAAGGATTATGATGACGGGAGCTCAATGAATCAAGTCTATATGGATGCTTATAATATTTAATTACTACTCTATATGGGTGCTTATACTATTTAATTACTATCTACCTGATAGAGTGACCATGTCTTCCTCAGACATATGTTTTGTAGCAAAATTTTGTGACCATTCACATTCCACATCAAACCTTCGACTCTAAAGTTTTAAATAAAATGCACATAGGCTTTGAAAGGATATCTCGCATTGATTGTCTGCGGGCTAGGAAACACACACGTTTTCATGTTTCTTACATAATTTTGTGCACTAAGAATATGAATGCAGGGTTACTTTACAACCTGATGCTGCCGGTAAAATCGAAAAATACCATTCTCATGTCATACAGATCAAATAGCATTTTGGTAATGTTATCCTTACCTTTCACCAGCACAGTAAGGACCTTACCGCGTGAAAGGATCTTACCTTGACACCGGCCATCACAGGACATCGGCGAATTCATCAAGGAGGGGTTGTATAGATGGTGGGGTGGGCTCAGAATTATTATCTGGCTTAACTGGACAAATGAAACAAATAAATATGCACTTGAGATAGCTTGATTAATCTGTGATTCCATTTGATTACTATTACATAGCGTGCTACCCAGACGTATTCCTTTGTGGGCCTAAAAAAGAAAAGGCACGTTGCCCATTGAGAGAGCGCTATAGGGAAGCGAGACTCTAGTAAGTAGCAAGCTGAGACAGAGAAAGGGGCAGAAACCATGACCGAACGAAGAGAGGCATACAAATACGGGTTTAGCCCAACCAAAGGAAGGAATGGGATTTATATTGACCCCGAACGGATAAGCTATTTCATTCCTCACCCATCGGATGGATGAGCTATTTTATTCCTCAAATTCCCTCGATAAACCTGAGCAGACGGTTACTTTACAACTTTGGATTACTGCACCCACGGCACTTGGGCCAGGCCCGTGGGGGGGCTGGGGTGATGCCTGGCATCGTCCCAGCCCCCCCCGCGGGCCTGACCCAGGTCCCGTGGATATTGCATTAATGATATCTTCTTCTATTATCTTTTTTTTAACTTGAAATTCCCCTCCATAGATATGGATATGGAATGTTTTCAAGCATTTAAGTTTTTGTTTCGGGGTCTACTCCTTCAATTTCTAAATAAAGTCCATTGAAATTCTCTTTGGTTTCCTTCTTTATCTCTTGGAAACTTTTCAGAACCATGTCATATTCCTTTATGATTTCCTTTACATTATTTCTTCCACACGTCTGGGGAATTCGTCGTGTTTGTCATTCACTCCTTTGGGAACTATACGTCGCAAAAGAGCATCAAGGGAGAATAATAATTTTTTGAGGTCCCCATGTTGAGCTTCGGCCTCATGCTACACAAGTAGGACCTTGTCATGACGATGCTACATCCATATTCAAATCCCTCACAACACATATTTAGGGAGCAAATTTACCATAACATGAAGACTAGGAGGGGAATGATTATTGATTACTGCGCATCCACGGGACCTGGGCCAAGCCCATGGGAGGGGCTGAGGCGATGCCCGGCATCACCCCGGATGTCATCGACAATTTGGTGGAGTTGAGTTGGCTCATCTCCTGGTTCTACTGTTCCTGATGTCAGGGATGCAGTGGCGACTGCGTGGTTAGACTGAAGTGCCTGCTGCACCCCTTGGAGTTCACTCTCGATGCGATTATACATCTGCTCCTTCTTCACCTCCTGCTTATGTATTACCTCTTGTGAAGCATTGCTGATAGCTGCAATGATGAAATTGAAATCATCTAATGTGAGGACAATCTTCATCTTGCTTACAGGGGTTCTAGGTTTCTTTTGGGAGGAAGGTTTCGGAGGTGAAACCTTCCTTTTCTTAGAGTGATCCTCCTCCTATCTAGGTGGAGTAACCTCTCCTTTGTTTTTCTCAACTTCTGTCCATTCTAGTTCTTCACCATCACCTCCCTGTGCAGGTGAAATTGAAGTAGTCTTCATGGATGTGCTATGGACATCTTGAATTTCACCATCCTTATTAGTCTTGCTTGGTCCAGGTGTATCAGCTTCAGGGCTATCCATGTCAGACATGTCTGCGGGGTCTACTGCAATAAGGAGGTTCACCGACCATTCCTTGGTAATCTCCTCTAGGTCTTCTTATGTCAACTTGTAGTAGGATTGGAGATGATGTTTGTGTTCATCAGTGTGTGCTGTGATATAGGTGAAGTGGCGATCTGCGCTAAATTAAGGGTCTAAACCTGTACAATGTGTTTTGGGTAAGGTGTAGTGTAGACTAGATTGTGTTCTTCAACTAGTTGTAGTAGGCATGGAAGATAGCATTGGACTCCCACTGCTTGTTCATGTCATTGGAGTACCACAACGTATAGAACTCCATGGCCAATAGTTTGAAGGGTTCTATCTCTGAAAAAGTGGCACCTTCTGGTAGCTCCCAGGTGATGAAAGTGATGAGTACGAGAAACCAACTAAAGTGGAATTCATACCCTTGGTCTTGCACTTCTCTGCAATCAAGATCTAACTAGTTTACAAGGTACTATGCCCATTTCATCTGTAGTCCCTCGACGCACTTCCCTGTGAGGTCAACTACGAATCCGGTCACTTGTGTTGGTTTGTTCTTGCACACTAGCTTTCTTGCGATCAACTAACATGCAAGGCGCACTGCGCCACTCTGGATAGAGGCTACCTTGTAGCCTCTCGTGCATTTTTGGACATCGCCATACATTTCTTTTATCCTCTGTGCTAAGGCTCGGTCTGAGGTCTTTCCGAGGTAAAAGTCCTATGGGTCGAGGCCCTGCATACTAAGCCCTATGATCCGATTGATCAAGGTCGGATCCACAGTGATGTGACGATCCAACCATAAGTATCCTTCGTGGTAGTAGGACAACAACAGTTTGACGCATGCATTGACTTCCTGGTGTCTGTCGAAGTGTGGGATTTTCATCACATTAAGCAGTGTGGAATGTGCAAGGTTCTGAGTCCAGGACTGCGGGATAATCTTATAATTCTTGCCTTTGGTCTTGGTTAAGTACTTATGCGGGGCTAACATGTTGTAAAATTTACGATCGCCAAGGTTAAAATCACTAAATTTCAGTGCTGCGAGCTTATCCTGGTTAGCACGAATTGCGCGCACCCCTTTCGGAAGGTACATGGTGATCAAGGTGTACTCGAAGTCTCGTGGTACATTGTCACGGTTGATGGCACCTCTTAAAGGGGGTAAGTAAGCAAGTAAAATGAGTGGGATAAGCTTGGCATTTGCGATGTCATCCCTGTGCTTGGTCCATTTCTCATCAGTCGGCCGTGATGGACCAGCGCGAGTAGTGGAAGGAGAGGCTTGTACTCCTCTCGTTGATGAGGCTTGGACTCCTATAGATAATACTCGCCCCGACATGATTCTCTCAGTCATTAAGTCAATTAAAACTTCTTCAACGACTTTCTTAGCAGCACTAAGCTCGTACGACATACAAACTCAGGTCAACTTGGCTCGGGTGTGAACTGAATTCAGAGATGATAGTGAATGATATGGGAACAGGGAAATTATCACGGGGTGAAGTAATCTTAGGCTTCGGACACAAATTCTCAATGAGAAAAAAGTATTCTCGGTGCATGGTGCGATGGACTAAGTAGCAAACTTAGCAACGATCTTCTTTCAACGGGTATGAGGCTGCATTAACTTATGTTTTGTCCGTTGTGGCGTGGTCTAATGGTCTAGTGGCGAACCATAAGTGTTTTCTGACCCATTCGGAGTGGCATTCGAACGATTATATTGGCCTCCAATGGCTATATGACTTTTCCATGGTGAAGTGTCATAGGTCGTTGTTATGATATCTCAGTGAAGCTCCTATTCTGCAAGTTTTCTTTCTGCGATGTTCCATATGGAATCTCCTATAACTTTTCAATATTCACCCTCTTCTTACTTAACTTTCTAGCCTTCTTCCCAGTAATCTTCAACTCGGTCTATCTTTTTCCGTTCTGATTCCTATTTTCCTTTGGCATAGTCACTTCACATTGCTGAGGTTCTCTCCCACAACTCAGGGTTACTACTTCATTTATATCGGATACAGATAATCCAGTCTTCTGTGGATCCTCTAATTCTTTTACAACTTTGATATCTAAGATTCTAGCACTAATTAGCTTTGATTTGTCCTCTTGTTCTTTAATCAGTTGCGCGATCATTCTGGTCATGAGATCTTTTAACTCTTGTCTCTGCTGTTCTAAAAACTTTTCTTCTTCCTTCTTCCTAGATTGATCTCTTTCAATCCAAGGTTTTCCAAGTAACATAGTAAATGAGGCGTTGTCCCCAATAAATTTGATAATCTCAAAATCTTCCTCTGTCGAAGTTCCATTGACGGTCACAGGTATCCGAGCGAGCTTTCCACATAAGTTTACCAGTTTTCCTATGAATGTCCTATTCCTCCCAATGAAGGAATCATGGTAGGCTTCCCTAGAGCTTCCCAAGTTATTTTTGGAATAATGTTCACTGGTGTTTCTTTATCAAGAACATAGTCAATGTCGAAGTCCCCTATTCTTGCTTCGATTTGCTCCTTTTCTTCAAAGATTTCTGATAATCGGGCATCTTTATGTTCCTTCAGGGTTTCTTGCATCTGTATTAATATTTTATCTGATTCTTGCTGGGGTTCTGATACTTCGGGATCGGTCTTAGGGTTTCCCTGGTTCAGATTCATTCTTTCAAGCTTAGCAATCATTCTAGGGCAATCCAACACTTCATGGTCTAAAGCTTTGCAACATAGACAACTAGGGCTTCCACCAGGGAATTCCTTAGCTAGATGTCCCGTTCTTCTACAAATGTAACATAGGGTTAATCCTCTCTTTCTTTTAAATGATCCCCAACCTCTTATGTACTGCGCACTAGGATCGTGGTAGCTAGCCTGCAAACAATTCTTTCTAGGATCCTGCATCCATTTGTTAGTCCAAACATTCTTTCTATGCATAGGTATAACATATCTATCATTGTTCTTATCGGATCTATTCATATCAGACTTTCTTTGATCTATTAATACCCTAGTGTTCAAGCTAGGACAAAATCTATCAAAAATGCCTAGATCCATACTCTAGAAACAAAAATTCCCACTTATCTTACTTCTACAGAGCACAAATCTTTCAGATCTAAGAACTTTTAACTATTCTTACCTTTATTAGAGCATAGAGCTTACAGATGTTACCTCTTTTTTGCAGATCTGACCCCTTTTTCTGTAGAAACTTCCACTTTTACCTTTCTTAGAGCACAGAGCATTCAGATCTTGCTACTTTTCTTCAGATCTGACCTTATTCCTGGCACAAAGCTTCACAGGTCAAGTAAAAAGATGTGCATTATAGAAATAGTTCTATGCACATAGCTTCCACGGTTTCAGGATGAATCTTTGCACAAAGCTTCTTCTTCCTTAGTTCCCAGCAATCACAGTTTCGAGTCCCAGCAACAGAACCATTTGTTGGCATAGGGGCAGACCCAGGGTTCAACGCTCAAGAGTGCACCAACAAATCCCTAACTACTGGCCCTTTCGGCAACACCTGCGAAGAAAATGAAGTCTCACCCGAGGTAGAGGCAGGGGTGGTTGCAAGACTCAAGTGTCTGCAACCTTAGCTGGGACACATATCTTTGATTGTATCATTTATAGAGCACTTAGCATCAGTCATTCATCAATATTCACCCTTTTTTATACTTCGCAGATAGCACAGAGCATCGCAACATTTACTAGATCTAAGATATCTCAACACTTAACCATAGAAAAATAGATTAGATTCAGTAGATCAGTACTAAGCATCCTCATACATGTCAGATCTAACATTCATATGCATCTAAGAAGCACCAAGCATGAGTAGATCTATCTAAATACATCAAAGCAAAGCAAATGTAAGCACAGTGAGTCGAAGCACAAAGCATAACACACAAATTTACGTGGTTCACCCCCCCGGGGCTACATCCACCAACTCTTCTTTTTTATTAGTGTCCTCAATCGGTTACAACATAGAGCCACAAAAAACCCTTCTTCGCATAGGTCAAAAGATCTACGCAACTCATTAGATACTTATTCCTTGCGCTATAACACAAAGCCTTCTATAACTTCTCATAGTAACTTGCACTTAGCTCTGCAAGCCCTTTATAGTCATGCACAAAGCACTTACAAAACCTTACTAGCACTTAGCCTTCATCACATAGATGCACCTAGCCTCACCTACCTTCTTACATTGCCTAGCTTACTTATTTATACATACAAAAGTGGGCCTAAACGTGGGTAGAACCCACGGGCCAACATCCCTTTCCCATTACATTGTCCCAAAACCCAAAAAGGGGCCCAAAATGGGCCTATCTTCCACAATCTCCACTTCTCTTTGTGCTTTGTCTTCGTCAGGCTATCGAAGTCCCAAAAATGGTCGAGTATGACCAAGTGTTCCTCAAAAATTGGTTAAGGGCCAACATGCCCCTTAGTAGGTCATACAAACTCCTTCATAAAAGACTCAAATGAATTCATTAATATTATTAAGAATGAAAAAGTGAAGCCGGATGACACCCTCATTAGCTTTGATGTTGTCTCTTTATTCACAAAGATCCCTCTTAATGAAGCAATCTTAGTTGTCAAAGAGGTTACTGATCCCGAAACAACGAAACTAGCCAATGTTTGTCTTAGGTCCACTTTCTTTAGCTATCAAGGAGAATTTAATGAACAAACTAGTGGCATAGCAATGGGCTCTCCACTTTCTCCCATCGTAGCCAACCTTTTTATGGAAAAGTTCGAGAAGAAATCTATATATTCCTACCCCCTGAAACCACTAAGATGGAAACGTTACGTTGATGATACTAATGTACTTTGGCCCCATGGGAAAGAAGAGCTAGATAAATTCTTCCAACATCTTAATAATCTTTCCAAAGAAATTAAATTCACAATGGAACTTGAAGATAATGTTGGCATCCCATTCCTAGACATATTAATCAACAGGAAAGAAGACGAGAAACTTGGACATTCAGTCTACAGAAAAAAAGACCTACACAGAGAACTACCTTCACACCAGCTCCCATCATCACCCCACACAAAAATTAGGAGTTCTTAACACCCTATCCACAAGAGCCATAAGAATCTCAAATAAGAACACCTAGAACAGGAGAAAAATCACCTCAAAAAAGTCTTCATGAGCATAGGCTACAAAGAAAGAGATTAAGAATGCACTAAAGAAATCCATACAAAGAGAAGATAACAGACCTCAACACCGAAACAACCAAACCCCTGGTTCGACTGCTTATCTCCCTTATATCCAAGGAGTTACTGATAAGATTGAGAAAATCCTGAATAGATCAAGACCTCTTTCAAACCACTTGATACTATCAAACAGAACATGAGATTAGTCAAAGAAAAACTTGACTAACACAATTGCAAAGGAGTGTACAAGATAGAATGCTCATGTGGCAAATGCTACATTGGCAAAACAGGTCGCTCTTTTCACACTAGGATTAAAGAGCATGGTGCTGACATTAAAAACGAATGGAAATGCACCTTAGCCTTAGTCGAACACTCTCTCAAAATGAAGCACCATGTGTTATTAGAAGACACCAAAATCTTAGCAATAGAAGACCACCTCCTTAAACGACGAATTAGGGAAGCAAAAAAAATCATAAAAAATCGCAATAACCTAAATAAAGACAACGGTCTGGAGATTGGTGATAGTTGGATCCTGCTCATTCGAGAAATAAGAAGATAGTTTAAAGCTTCCTCCCCATGACCCCTCACCGACTCCATATTTACCTAATAATTTTCCCTTAAACTACTATTATTTTAATAACCATATGCACTAAACAATACCAATAAACTTTTTAATAATTCTATGTTTATTAAACTACCTAACCTAACTCCCCTAATAGAATTCTTCCACTATCAAATTCAACTTCTTCCTTAAAATAAAACTAAACTAGCCTAGAAAACCATTACATTAATAATAATTAATAATTAACAAAACCAAGACATTAATAACAAAATAAAAATAAGAATTACAATTTTTTTACCGTACCTCCTTAAAAAACTACCACTTAAGATATTAATGAACAAAAATTTTAAATAAAAAACATCCTCCACTTTATTAAATTATTATAAAATCTAAAATAAAATACTTATTAATAATTTTATTAAATCTAGGGTTTCACCTAGCCGACCTTAGGGTTTCACCTAGCCGACCTTAGGGTTCCCTCCGCCTTGTTTAAGTATTTATTAGGGTTCTTCTCTTTATTTTTCTTAGGCTTTTATGTCCCGAAGATGGATCATGTTCTGGATCCAAAATATCGACGAAAAATTGATAACACTGTGGTTCCAAATTCTAATAAACAAAACTCACACCACAAAAACCTAAACTATCAAGCTCTTCCATCTATTGGTTATGTGTTATATTCTTTGCACGAGTAGTAGTGTCATGTATTTAGGTGGTTTTTCGGCACATGGTTTTTGTCGATGGTTTTCTATTTCCGGTTAAGGAAATAGGGTTTTAGACTAATCCAGGTCATTGGGTTAGGGTTTTGGATGTTGTTGGCTCCTATATGTATTTTGTATTGTAAACATTGTAACACAGTGAATGAATATAGAATATGCTGGTTTTCCCGGTTTGGGTTTCGAGGAGAAAAATCTTTGTGTAATGTTTGTATTTGTCATTGTATCTTTTCTGTTCTTTTCTGAATATTTGTTTGCAGTAGATATTGTACAAGTTTATAATTTACACCATCCACATCATATTTGTACCCTTTATAAACATATTTGTTTATATACAACCTACCTTGACATTAAAAGCTCTAATTAAAATTACATCTTCCGCTTTAAGAATTCTAAAAAAATGTTGATGGATTTCTCTTGCAATCTATAAAAACTTGATTGAGGTGGTCATGGAATTTGCACCATGCAATGATTTGGGTTGTCTCGTGTCTTCTTGTGTCCATATTCCCCAAGCTCCATTTTCTTTATTGCTTGGTTCATTATCTTACCCATAAACTCTATTCTCTTATTCTCGATATGTTGCTTCGCTCTCGACCCCAAACACATTTTATTTATCATGCATTGGTCACTTATAGACAAATACCTTCACAATTGCTTGCGCCTTGACCTTTCATATTCCCCAAACAAATTTTAGTATTCTTTTAAGTGGCTCGACCATAACTATGCTCGCACCAAATCATAACCTGAACTATCTCCATCCATGTCCGACCCACAACACATTTGTATTAGTAAAATCTTTGTTATCCCTCTACCTTTACCTTCCAATCTAGAGATATCCAACTATAAAAATCATATATGTGTTGGGTTTTCATAAAATATACCTTTATATGTGCTTGGTCATTTTGAGTTATAAATACCACAACCTTGATTTATTTCGTCATAGTTTTATATTTATTTTTATTAAAAGAGAAGTCTAAATGTTTTACAATTTATATTTTTTTCGTCAATTGTCAATTATCATTGGAATCAGTTATAAAAGGATGGTTAGAGTAGTAATTTTTCATTATTAAAATTTATTTCATCATAGTTTATATTTATTTTTATTAAAAGAGAAGTCTAAATGTTTTACAATTTAGAATTTTTCTTGCAATTATCATTGGAATCAGTTATAAAAAGATGGTTAGAATAGTAATTTTTCATTATTAAAATTGTAATTTTAAATATATAAATGAATTCCGCACCTTTGAAAAGTCTTATTGTATTCAAAYTGTACAATCTCAACAATTAATATGATTTATTATTCCAATGGTTCTTCTAAATTTTTAGCAAAATTTTGAAAAAATAATCCCAAAAACATTTAAAAAATTCAAATAATAATGTTTTAAATGCCTTTTTAATAAAAGGTTTGGGGTTGGTGGTTTATCTATCTCAAAGTAGAGTCGATATCAGAGTTTAATTTTGCATCCAATCAATGCTTACACTTGAAATTTGAGTAAAGTCTATATTAGAGTTTAATTTTGCATTCAATCAATGCTTACACTTGAAATTTTGCATTCAATCAATGCTAACTATAAAAAACATTGTAAAAAAAAAAATGGACCTATTCAGTAGCTACCAATTATCCCACAAGTTACCTAAAAATATGGAAAATACACTACCATAACAAATATAAAGAACATATTGTAAAAGAATATAAAACACATAGTGTATCATAGATTCACAATAAATTTGGAAACCTTACATTATAATTTCTCTAATATTAAAAAAAAAAAATACAATCTTTCCAAGGCAAGGAATCCTAGGCTAGGCTGAGGTTACAGGGAAAACAACACAGAAATCCGAAAGGATTCTTCCCAAGATGCCATCTTACGCCCACTACTACCAGACTCTCATTCCCCACATGCCTGTTCCGCTCGAGAGTATACACCTTCACAAGCACAGTCCATCGGTGCTAACCTCCCTCTCTGGGTCTCGGTAACAGGTTGGATCAGGAAGTCTCAGAGCTCGAAGCTGGTGCTGGACACTCTCTAGAAGAAACCGCTTCCCAACAAACTCTCTCATCTGGAGAGAATTGCCCACAGGCCTGACAACCTGCTTCTTCCAACAATAGTCACCTCCCTCACCTGGAAAGAGGTCATACACAGGTTCACTCACAACTTGCACTGGCCAACAAGCCACGCACAGTCCAGCTTTGTGTGGCCACCACATCCAACCGAAAAAACAAACACGGGCTTCCCAAATAGGCTTAACAATGGCGCAAGGTCTCACAGGGTTGGTTCTTGGGAACGTGTGACAAACAATCCACGCAGGGAATGACACAGGTTCCATGGCTCAGAATGGAGAGGATGAACCCGACCTCTTCAAAAACGAACACAGGCTTCTCGGCTTTCAAAACATAGGGTATACACAGGTTTTTTTTCAGAGCCAAACATAGGCTTTTCGGCTCACAACGAAGCACGAGGGTTCTCTGCAGAGCTCGGTTCGGTCGTACTACTCAGAGCCCGTACATGCTTAGGCAGTCTCAGTGGAAATGGGCAAGGACCCCTCTCATGGATCATCTTGGCCATTTTATTCGCATGGGTCGGGGCTGACACTTGTTGCCCTAGAAACTACATGCATTTACCCAGCACCCATCACCTTCCTCATTGTGAGGAACTTCGGATAAAATATAAATGGCACATGTTCTTTTGGAATAATAATAAAATATTATTCCCAGGCTTAAGCCCCCTAGGCTAAACACTTAGCCCCTTTTCCCACCTTCCAGCCCCTAATCCTTTGCCTTCTCTGTGGAAGCTCAGTCCCCCTTCACTCATTCATCGTGTTCGGTCTGCACCTGGAGGTGTTTACAATTTTATTAAATGTTCAGCATACATACAAGTACAAAATCAGGCCCTTGGCCTCCAACCCTTAGGCTCTCTGGCCTAACAATCACATAAGCCCACCTGCTTATACAAACTTGGCTCACTAGCCTATAACACATATTTACAATTCATTTCATACATCAGATTTACAACTGGACTCGGCCTTGGGGACATTACAATCCCCCTCCCTTATTTTTGCATTGTCCTTAGTGCAACTCTACACAGCATCTGCAAGATTTTCTAAAATTTTCAAAAAGATGCGGGTACTCTACCCACATAACATCTGCATGCTCCCATGTCGTGTCCTTAGGACCGTACCAGGTCCACTGGACCTTTACAAGCTCTATAGCTCGATTTCAAAGCTGTTTGCTTTTCCTGTCCAATATGCACACATGATGCACTTGCAGGACACCTTCTGGTTCCACCTTCCACTTCAATCATGTGCGATTGAAATTCTGCTTGCTTTTTATCCAAGGCTGCGTAGATCCTCGACATTCTGCTACCCATATCCTCCACTATTTCAGCTTGCTGAACAATATGAATAGTTCTTGCTTTACCATTTTTATGGGGACAATCTCTGTACTTGTGGTTTCCTTTACAGCCCCAACACTGAATGGGCGTTTGCCTCTGTCTTTGTGCTCCCTCTTCAGTCATTCTTGGCTCTCTAAATGATGGCTGTCCCTGAAGACTGTTTTTGAAAAAGGAAGGCTTGTTTCCCTTCTGCCTCTGTTCCTTCTTAAACTTCCTCTGATCATTCCAAGCCTTCCGAAGGATAGGCCTTTCTCCTTGTTGTTCATACAAGCATTTCTCCCTTCTTATTGTTTCTTTCATAGTCTTAGGATCGTCATACTGAATTTTGTCACCCATGGAAGGTGGCAGTCCACTCAGATATCTCTGAATCTTGACAGTCTCGTCTTTGATGAATGGAACATATTTCAGTAGTTCCAGAAAACTTCGTTCATACTCATCAATAGTCATGTTGCCTAGCTTGAGTTCGAAGAACTCCTTCATCTTGTTGTCATAGTACCTTTTAGTCAGGTATTTCTTCTCGAAATACCTCTTAAATTCCTTCCAAGTGACCTCTTTCTCTCTGATGTGTTGCACCTGCATAAACTGATCCCACCACATGGATGCTTTTTCTTTCAGTTGATACATTACAATTCTTCCTTCTGCATGGGCGGAATAATTCTACAGTTGGAAATATTTCCTCATGCCAAGCAACCATGTCTCAACATCTTCCTTCTTCTTATGTTCACCATCGAATGTAGGCGGTTTAATCTTGTTGTTTTCCCCTTTCAATTCACCCCTTCTAGATTTTCAGTGTTTTCTGGTAGGGGACGAGCTTGAACTACTGTGTGTCTCCTTGCCAGAATGCTTCGGGGAGAGACAGTAATGTCTGCTACCACTCCTCGATCTTCTTCTCCTCTCAGGGGATCTGACACTTCTTGATCTGCTTGTGTCACTCCCTTTTTCCAATTTATTTTCTATTCTTTTCGGGCTCTTCAACATTTTCAAGTTGAATTCACCCTGCTGATCCCTGATTTTCATGAGCTTTCGGCTATCAGCTAGGCGAGCCTGGGCATCTTTCTGCAATCTTTCAATGAGTTTCATCATATGTTCTTCCTTATCCGTTTATTTTTCGTGCCCATTAGAGTTTGTTCCTTCGACTCCCAGGTTGACATTCTTTCCTACCCTTTCGTCCTCTGTTTTGGAGGCATTCTGCACCTCTTTCAATTCCATACTCGACGTCAGTTTTTGGCTGTCCTGACACTCGTTAAACTCGTTGATGATTTATATATATAAATTACAAAAAATACAATCTTTCATTAAAATGATGGTTTTTATATATAAATTTTTAAGATTTAAATATTTATATTCCATTGTATATTTTTATTATTGTAATCAATTATATATATCAAAATTTAAATAATATATTTTTTCATTAAAATGATGGTTTATATATATATAATTGATTACAATAATAAAGATATACAATGAAGTATATATATATATATATATATATATATATATATATATATATATATATATATATATATATATATATATATATATATATATATATATATATATATATATATATATATATATAAA
>JASDQU010737835.1:101554-118566 GCA_032191745.1 Picea mariana
AAAGCTATTGTTGATGAAATCACCATTTTCCAATACTCAAATCATGTTTTTGAATACATAAAATGATTCATGGCCCTAAAAAAACCCTAGATTTTATATACAATTTTAACCACTAAAATCTACAATTCCAACTATTTTTCTAAATTTCTAACTATATATAAAAAATATAAAAAATATAAAAAATTCATTCACATATTAAGAATCATGTGAATAATACCATTATCTAATGACATTAAACTAGCACAACCGCTAATTCGCGGCTGGTGAACGCCGAACGGTCGATAAAGAAAAACTCTCGCGTTAAAAAAAAACCAGTGAAAACGCCAGACCCATGTATGAAGAAACTGCGAACTTCCTTACCCATCACACAAACAGTGAGTAAATCCCACACAGAAAACAAACCCTCCACATCTCAGTCACGTACGGACAGTTGAAGAATTCCAAAAGTTAATCATTTAAACATGGCAATCATATGATTAGGTAAATGTTAAAAAGTAAACAGGTTAAAGGATGCATTTATAAATGCAAAGAAGTTATCAACAATAAATCTGACTCATTGATTTTGGAGGACGACTATGAATATGCCAACGTCTTCAATGCATGACCATCAGATTAGAATTTAAAATTAAAAGATCATTAATTATACACATCTCCAATAGATATACGCCTGCGTAATGACATTTTCCCCTTTTTATCGAACCAAAATCCCCTTGTGCTAACTTAACGACTTTTTCCCTTTTGTATCGAGAACCTAAATCACCGTGTGCTAACTTAGCGATTTGCACGGCATTATTCGTTGTTGGCCTCTCAATTTTTTTTGTACATTCTTTATTATTTAATTAATTAGAAATTGATTTTCCTTTTGTATCGAACCTAAATCACCATGTGCTAACTTAGGTATTTGCACGGCATTATTCGCTGTTGGCCTCTCAACTTTTTTTTTGGTACATTCTTTATTATTTAATAATTAAAAATTGAAACAAAGCACCGACTATTCTTGCATGCGGATTTCTCTCTTTATTATTTAATAATTAAAAATTGAAACAAAGCACCCACTCTTCTTGCATGGGGATTTCTTCTTAATAAATTAATAAATTATTATTAGTTCAAGTAAATGTTCAATATTTTTTAGACGGATTAGAAACCTTCCAGATTTCTCTCATTTATTAATTGAAAGTAAATGTCTACATCTGCAACTTGCAACTTGTTAGATTGGCGTGCTATAACTTAATTACTAAAATATATTTATTTTTTAATGATAGGTAAGAAGCGTGCTATAACTTAATTACTAAAATATTTTTATTTTTTAATGATAGGTAAGAATTCTTCTTCACGGACTGTTTGATTTATTACAAATACATGAATGTCGGTAAAATGAAGAAGTGCATTCAAAAGCGTACCGCTACTCTTCTCTGCTACATATTTATATACAATTTTCCCCTTATCTCGAACCTAAGTCCCATGTTTGCAATTTGCAATGTTGCCTTGCCGAAATTATTCCACATTTTTTATCATTTAATTAATTAAAAATTCCACACTCTTTATCGTTTAATTAATTAAAAATTTTACATTCTTGATTATTTAATTAATTAAAAAATACCTATTATTTTTGAATGTGTAGATAAAATTCACATACAAATAATAATTTCTACTACCAATATTACACACTATTACACCTATATATAATTGGAATCAGATACAATTATCTCTCAATAACCTCCAACAAATCTCCAATAGATTCAAACCAAATCCAAGCCAATTCTATTGTAAACATTATTCCAACACCCTCCCATAATACTTATATTACAAATGTTATATCATAATTACAATACTCAAATTTCAACATAGATATTTGTCTTGATATGGTCTTCATCAACACTCATGTCCACTATGAAATTTTTCGGTATACACTCTTTTTTCTCCACAACTTCGAGCTTCCCTTTCAACTCATTTAAGATAACAAGGCTTCTAACCATCATTGACGAATTTGTAGAATTGACACTTCTCGACCTCTTGAAGGACAATATCGATACTGAATTATCCTATGGATACACTACCATCTGTGGAATTATCCTATGGATACACTACCATCTAAATTATCCTATGGATACTGACCTTCTTTAAACACATCTACAACAATATACATAAGGATAACCTGTAACAGACGATCTTGGAGCACTGAAGTACAACAAGAATCTCTAGCCTTTAACAGACTTGTAAACATAATCAACTAATGAATATGTCCTTACATGGCATTGAAGTACGTCAAGAAATACTAGTCTAAAATATGTTACTCTATTCAATTCATTGGTTTTGCATTATAAAAATTTTGCACACTACAACATAAAATAGCATACTCACAAGTAGACACACGAATAAACACATATCGTTTACTGCAGTGAAATGTAGGGGTTCTCGTCGTCACATAATATTTGGATATTCTTGGACTCCGCAACCATGCCATCCATGTTGAAGTCAATCGGCGGGGGCTCCATTTTTCAGACTTGAAACATAAATATATGACCTTTTCCATCCAAATATATTTCTCTTGAAAACTTTTTGCAATGAATTTTGTTCATAGACAAGAGCGACTGTCGTGCAGCAGCAGGAGAGGCAGTGACTTCTCCACATAGGAGGCTCTCCGACACCGCGACAACAAAGCTATTAACTCCCTCTTCTGGCCAATAGACTCGGTTTCTGCCTCAATATTCCAACAATGACATATACACTCAATGAATCCAACAACTCTTTCTTCCATAGTTCTATTACAGCGATTTGCACAATTATTATTATTTTTTTTCTGGTGTACGATTCTCTTCTACACACAGGTAGGGATAAATGGATTCAACCAATCCGTGCAGATTTTTTCAAGTAGTAACTTCCATACACTCCAACAACGATTCACGTCTTCATGCAAACATCCACTCCAACACCGTATATAATTATGAAACAATTAAAAAATGGCATCCGTACATAGAGCACCCAAGAAGTCTTCTCACACAGCGCACAGAAAACTTTACACTCAACATGAGACACACAAAACAACACTTACTCTCCTACATATTTACAGGGAAACAATGATCATGGCTCTCACATCTTCGTGGCTATCCCGTGAGGAATTTAAGCTAGAACAACCTGCTCTGATACCAAGATAAAATTCGAGAGAGCAACCATAGCATAGGATTATACACACAAATAATAATTTCTATTACCAATATTATACCTATATATAGTTGGAATCAAATCCAACAATCTCCAAACATAAAGATAGTTGTTGAGAGAATCTATCAAAAACCTCCAACAAATCTCCAACAGATTCAAACCAAATCCAAACCAATTCTATTGTAAGCATTATTCCAACATATATATATTTAAAAAGTGGTAAAATTTATTATAATTTGTTTGTTAACCAATAGTGAATGGTTTATTCATCATATTCAATGACTTACTTTTATATTAAAAAAACCAATATCTCTTATAGTCATTGTTTAAGTATTTCCATAAAGTTAAATTCTCTTTTATAATATTTAATTTTAACCTCACACATACAACTATATAATTCTCTTTTTATATATTATTATTATTATTTATTATTTTCCAATTTATATTTATTTTTTGAACAAAATTTATCATAATTTATCATAATTTAATGTAAAATTGGATAATGTAAAATTGACTAATAAAATACAACAAAACCTAGAATCATACCGTCCAACTTACACTATCTCCACTAGAATCATGCACTTGTACTTTTTAGTAATATATAATCTTAAGACACACTTATACTTTTTAGTAATATATAATCTTAAGACACTTCCCTTATTAAATTTTTAAATATATTTAATAATTATTTTATTTTTAAATATTTTATTTAATATATAAATTATTTTTATTTAAAAAACTATATACCATTTAGTGTTCCCATCCCAAATACTAAACTTCAATGCGTAGATAGTTTTTGTTAATAGAAAGAAAATCAACTTTGCAAGATCAAACATGTTCCCTCGCTTTATACAAAGTAGGTTTTGTGCTTCGATTATTTGCATGAGCATGCATTAGTTTCTCCTCTCACCATCCCATGCCAACCATTAAGCATGGTGAATTAAATAATAATCCATCATTAAGTACATGTAATAAGTACTCTTAACAAAAGTATAAAAATAATATTGCATGGTTTATGTGAACATAAATTTTATTATGTAATGTAAAGATTATAAGTAACAAATGTAAAACTTTAGTTTTGATATATGAATTAACAATGTATATTTGTACATGTAATGAATGGTTAAGGATCACCATTTAATATGTGAATATTGTGCATTGTCCATTTACTGTTAATAATAAAAATATATTACGAGGTGCATACATGAAAGGACAAAAGCATGGAGGGCTATGATTTCATAAAGAAAGGAAAGAAAAGGCGTTTAGGGGGTTCAAAGGGGCCAAAGACAAATTATTATATTTTATTCATGGTCTAAAGTCTTTACTTATGTCATCTTATGTCATACCAACCATGATCTATAAACTATCGCGAATATTCGATTAGAATAGTCCATCACAACATATCTTGTATTATATTGAAATCCTTTATTATATCAGTTTATTTTCCTTAGATGTTAGATTTATAATCACTAGCTTAATTTATCAAATTAATGAAATAACCAAAATGTGAGAATGAAATACTATGCAAAAGAACAAACCATCCACACAAATTAACACAAGATGTATCCTAGAAAACCCAATATGGGAGAAAAACCCATCTATAAGGTGAGGCCTATGCTCTGTTCTATTTTATTCAATAATGAAATGCAAGTACAAAGAAACGAGTGTACTCACTATGGAGTTTTATGTGACTCTATTACTTGATTGGCTACTATAGGCTCTTCTTTCTACCTGTTTCTGTACATCTCGTCATTGGGAGCCACTTATCGATATGTTGTCAAAATCAAGTAGAAATTTAAGAAGTAGAACAAGAGGGATTTCGGGTCTACAAATATGCAACAACCAAATTATGGTAAGGGTGGCCCTAACTTCCAGGCCAAAGGATAGAGCAAGGATGGCCATGTTCAAATACTGAGAGGGGGGGCGGTGAATCAATATTGAACAATTTATACCACTTTCAATCGAAACATTACCTTATCAATGATTCCATTCATATATGACTGCATTTGTCATATCATAAACATATAATCATAAACAATGCATCACATCATACAAAGATACACAATACACCAGTATTTTACGTGGAATCCCAAATGGGAGAAAACCAAAGAATGCTTTCTTATATATCAAAGATTGCATTCGTAAGAAGTACCAACTTCCAAATTCTCCAGCACCAATTGGAAGGTGAATCCAACTGCCTATTTATAGGCTCTAACCTAAAGGAATATACAACTCCATGAATTCTCCACCTACAATTAGAAGGAGGCTCCAACCCCCTGATTTACACGCTACAACCTGAAGGAAGCTCCAACTCCCTCTGTTCTTTGGCTCCAACCGAAAGGAGGCTATGACCCCCTGATTTACAAGCTCCAACCTAAAGGAAGCTCCAACTACCTGTATTCTCCAGCTCCAACTGGAAGGAGGATACAACCCCATTTCCTTTCCCCATCTCGCCGCCTTGAAATATAAGTGTAGACTCAAACTATCACTACCACTGATACTGTCACTAATACATCAACCTATCACTGTGAATCTTTCACTAATATATCATCATCAATTTGTCACTATCACCGATACTCAACATGAACAAAACCAGATGTACTCACATAGATCATATGCCAAAATCACCAAGAACATATCTAAACCAGATTCCCAACATCACCAAAACATGCCTTTATTCATGTGCCAAATATGTACCAAGCATGTGCCAATATCACCATGAAGTGCCTCAACAAGTATCATATCATCATCAAGATATGTGTCTCAAACATGTACCAAAACATCAATGATATGCAGAAAACCATAAACCACAATCATGTTCCACGACCATATTCCAAAATGTGTGCCTCGACCTTCTACCATGTTATTCATGACATGCCTCAACCAAATACTAAAATATATGACATAAACCATGTACGATATGATGTGCTAAAATCAATACCATAACATCAATGATGAGCCTTAACCATGTACCAAAGAATGTTCCTCATACATATTCCATAACATCCAAGATGTGTCTCAACATGTACCAACATCAACATGCCTCAAGCATGTACCATGACATCACCATAACATAAATCTCAAAACATGCATATAGGCATATCGTTAACTCTGTAAATACCTGACTGCATCATCATACCTTTCTCAGAATTCAACAACCTAGAACAAGAATCTATCTCAAATATGGCTCAGCCTCATGGGACTAACCCATTCATCACATAGGGCCTTTCAGGATGAGTGCGATATAAATCGCGGGGGTTCCTTGCGAGACAACTATATCCTGACCCGTGGGGGTCAGCTAAATTAAGGTTTCCAGAAATCATTCACTTCTACAACTCTGAGACTTCTTCACTCTTTACTTTCTCAGATTTTCTACTTGATAGAAAGGCTCTAGGAATGATACGGCTGAGCCTGGCAGCGTCGGTGGCTTTCAATATTTTGAAAGAAAAGACAATGAAGGGTTTGATGGACGTGTTATCGCACAGTTTGTAGCTTGGTCAAAAGGATAGAAGGTAGAGGCCAAATTAGTGTAATAGGAACCTACCCCACCCAATGTCACCTCAATGGGGAGGTTCTTTCTCTTTAGGGAGGTTAGACCCAGGGGAGACGTCCTCGACAACCTGGGGTTTTGAAGAGGCTAAGGTGTAAAGGTCAAAGTAAAAATCCCTCCTCACAGGTTACCACCAAGAGCAGATAGTTCGGCTAAACAGCCAATAATGAAGTGTAGGCCCAAATGAGAACACTTGCCCAAAACAAAGCAACAACAAAACAATACATGCAGGCTATGATTCAATGGGTTAGTACTTCATATAACTATTTGATATCAATATATAAGCAATTATGAAAATAGATAATGATGAGATCAATGTTTATCAATGTAGCAATGGAACAATATCAATTCATCAATAAATATCGAGATGATGTAGCAAACAGTGTATCCAATCAATCCCTTACTCAATAAATTCTTTTAAACACCATCTAATTGCTCATAAAGAGAGAATGTTGCGTCAAGATGGAATAACCAAGGATGACATCAGCCTTATTAGGGTTAGTAGTTAGTTAGGGTTTCAGTTTGTAAGAGTTTTAAGAGTTTGTTTGACCACTATCACTTCAACGTTAGAGACCTAAGATCAGTGCCTAAGGGTAAATGGAGTCAATTCAAGAGAGGACGCAAGGTTGAAGGGAAAAGGCTAAGGACTAGAGGGAAGGGTTCTGAAGTGCTGCAATGGTAGGGCCCCATAATGAAAACCCTAGGGGAAAGAGGCTCACTCCGGTGTTGCTTAAGCAAGGCCTCGTGCTCTTTCCTCCTTCCTTAGGTTTATCTTGGCAAAACTGCTTGCATAAAAGATGAAGCAAGACACAAGAGTGAGGTGAGGGAGAGTGTTTCAAAGGCAAGGCTCTATCACCAAACCCTAGAAGTAGGACGACCCTAGGTGTAGATAACCTAGGCCTAGGATGTCTCCTCCTTCTTGACTTTTAAAGGTACAACTAGCACAGGGGAAGAAGCAATAAGAGTGTAGCAATGACTAGGCTCTTCCTTCCTTCTTCAATGGCTGAAAATTTCTCTTTCAGGGGACATGAGACAATGACCTACTTGTGTGTTTGTCCCCTAGGGTTTTAAAATCAACAAAGTTTAAAATAAATGCAAGAATATAAGACTACAACCATTCAATTAAGAAGTTTTGCAGAAAAAACACTTACATATCATGATGAAATAGCATTGCAAACCCTAGTTGTAAATCTTCCTTCAAGAGAAATGCCAAAAATGCCAAGAAATGCCTTCCTTCAACAAGTGTGCCTCACTTAAAGAGAAAAAATACCCAAGTAGGGCGCAAAAATCAGATCTCACTAATGAGTGAGTGTTGTGTTATGTCCAAATGAGGATAAAACTCCTCAATATATACTGTATCATGACCTTTAATTAATTTTAGACCATAAAAATTAGCATACAAGGATTTAAACCAAAATCATATTGTTTTTACATTAAATTGTCAAATTAAAACCCTAACTGAGCTGAAATGAAAGTAAAATCCCCTTCAAGGGAGGCGCTAGCCCCTTTTAGGGCAAATGAGGCATCCAGGAGCAAAACGTTGACCCCCTAGGGGCCTCTCCAACATGCCACACGTACCACTGCTACCTAGTCTACCCCCAAGAATGACCATGAAGTTGGATGATGTCATGGTAAGGATGAGGGTGCTCTGAGCCTTCCAAGGCCAACGTTCCACTGAAAAGGGGTCATTCTCCCTAGGCGGGGCTCTGCCAAACTGCCTCTAGTGAAACGTCCTTCTTCTTCTCAGGTGAAAAAGCTCAGTCAAGCATTGCCCTGTCTCTACCCCTTTGATGGGTCTCAACAACCATTTGATGGGCTCTTCAGCCCCATGGAGGTCCGAGTTGATCATCTCCCCATGTGTATTGGTCCAAATGGTACCTGTCCGTTGGGCATGGTCTTGCACATCCAAAACTTCGCCCTCCATGGGATCATTAATCATAGGGATCATAGCAATGTTAATCATGTTTCATCATTAATATTATCAAACATATGCATAAAAACCCTGATATATCATCTAATAGCTCAAAGACATTACAAAGACCTACAATACAAGGCTGAAGAAAAGGACAAGACACCCTATTGGGCTAGTGTCCATAAGGAAAGGAACATCTCCAAGGGGTATCATCCAAACCATGTAAAATGAGATGGTGTGGATAAGGGATGTCCAGACATACAGGTAGAGTGAGGGCCAGGGATGCATGATATTACCTATGGGTGCCTTTGACACAATTTTTTCCAGGCCCTTTATTGCCTTTATTCTTTTGTTTTCTTTATTTGCTTTTTATTTTTTATTTCAAGGACTAACTAGAGGACACTGCCTTGGCATGGTGACTAGAGATGACAGTGTTACCCACAAGCACTTTCACAGAAATGATAAGGCTTGCTCGTGATGAGACCCCCTTTCCCTTGGCCATGCAACCAAAGGTCACTGCCCTGGCGTGGTAACCAGATGATGGCAATGTCACGTTGTTAGGTACCCATGAACATAATAGGCTGGCTCGTGATGAGACCCCCTATCCTCTTGATCAGGTCTTGTTTGTTATTTCTCGGGGATCCCCGGGCAGAGCATCTCGAGGTTTTATTTACAGGCTTCTATCTTTTACCAGCTTCTTTTACCTTCTAGGCCTTTAGCCTCTTCTTCCCACGAGATAAGGTGCAACCCCACAAACAAATCATCCTAATGTCCGAACAAGGGGAATGGGACAGATGAGCAGGAGATAAGATGAAAAAGTGGTGGTATGATGGGAGCGGACAATGGCTCTTCAGAAATCCTCCCAGTGGCAAACCAAAACCCATGGGCACTGGCTTGCTAGGACACCTTGTCAATCCCCCCGATCATGGTCATGTGGGTTAATGAAAGATCCAAGAAGTCGTCAGAGATAAAAGGAGTAAGATGCATATATCCAAAGGTTATAATGATCAAAAGTGACACATACCATGATACTTGGACCAACTACCTCATCGAGCAAGGGCCTTCTCCGATACAAGACCAAGTCGATGGTGATGGATGTGGTTGTTGCTGACAAGACAAATATACAAAAGAAGAAAAGGATGGGTCCTCCAGGGCCATGCTCAGGTCAATCCTACTCTCATTACTCCATGTCTAGGACCCGCGGGCCTCGAGAAATGATCTCCTAGTTATCCCTAGAAATCGGGGATAACATCTGGCTCCAACTCGGGGACATGTTCTCACCGTAGAGTGCATGAGAACCTCAACATCTATGGCATAACCTGCAGACCTGCTCAAACTCAGTAGAGGCATCAGTAACAAAAATGGGGCGGTAATGCCACCCCAACATATGTATATATACACATAAAGCAATCAGAAATGCAAATACAAAGTGAAATACTTACCTGTACTTACCTGTTAGCTGGATGTTGGTGTAGTCAAACAACCAGTGAAGCCAATCCAACAATGTCCCATGATACCTTCCTTTGTGCTTCATCATAAACCAACATAGTGATAAATCAAGCACAAAAATTTCATAAGTTATAATGTCTATCATATCGTCGGAAATCTCAAAGTCTAACTCATGGAGGCGGGTGGGAGGGATAATATCCTGCCAAGTCCATCTCTGAGGAAAGTACTCAATCCACTTCAAGAAAGGGTCATGAGAAGAGCAAGGTTCAGAAAAATAAATCATAGGGCTTACAAACTGGCTACCTAGGGCATTCTCATGCTCTGAAGTCAAGGAAGGGATCGACAAAGACCTAGCAAATGACGAGCAAACTACCAAGGGAAAGTTGAGAAACTGGGATAACTGACTCAAATTCGCAATATCCAACCGACCTTTGGAGTCTAGGGTTTTCCTAACAGGAAGCTCAACATAAAAAATACACTTCCCAACTACACCTTTAATGGATAAGCATGGTAAAGTAATAACAGGTATCTAGAGTGAAAAGTCATGAGAAACCTTCTTTAGGCAAACAATGTTCTTACTTGCATCAAACTTTGAGTAGAGTAGTGTTTGATAATTAACTTCATAAAATAAATCCAAACGCTCAGAAGAACAATCATCAAAGTCCTCAAGGTATGACCAAATATCATCAGGAAAGTAAGGTACTGGGTCATCCTTGGGTTTTTGGAGAGTATGGGTAAAAACCTCATCTCCTTGTTGCCACTGGTCAAAAGTAATCTGTCGTGATAATTGCAAGGGAAACACCTGGAAATGACTCTTAGTGTCATATATGGGATCCAATTCATAACCAACTATATCCCACCTATGTCTCCCAACATGTATGAACTCATCAATGTTATCAACAAGGCCACTATCTGTGTCATAACATGTAGGGTTTGAAACATTTGAAAATTCATTCTCCTCCTCCTCATTTCCTTCATCATAAGGTAAAGCATTATCAAAAACTAGGGGAGGAGGGTAACTTACTGTTTCTTCTTGTGCAGGGGCTTCAAGGACTTTGCTGTCTTCAACATGTGTTATTGTTTCATCCTCATGAATTTCTTCTTTGTCTTTGAATGCACAGCAAGGACCATCCACTTCGTTCAAAGCTTTCTTTTCTTCTTCATTTTCTGAATCAAGAAATAAGGTGTCATCGGAATCCTGAAGTGGAAAGAAACTAACCTCATCTTCACTTTGCCGTGTAGGAGAAACAGGTTCTTGGATGACCTCATAAGAGGGAGGAGCACGGGTGGATACTTCATCATCTTGCTTAGGTTCTTGCTCCTTAATCACATCCTCATTCTGCTGGTCAAAAACTTGTTCCCTCCTCTCTTGTGGATCTTCAGCAAAGGTTTCAAGTGAAACTAGTTTTATCAAGCTAAGAGTGTCCAAGGCATTGGTTCTGGACAAGAGGAGATTCTTTTCGATTTGAATGGCCATGTTGTGAGCTTCTGCAACTGTTTTTGGATTCTTCTTATTTAGGAGGAAGCTCAAATGCCCTTGAAGTCCATTAGTATAGAGATAAACGAGGTACTTGTATTTAGGACGTTGGCTTTCAGGGATCTGGTAAAGAAACTTTTGGAACCTAGCCCTGAATACTCTAAAAAACTCAAGCTCTATTTGTTTTATGCCTTCAAGACCTTTCAGTAATGATTTTATATCTTCCAATTTCATAGCCCACCTTGCAAGGAAGATTTCTTCAAAATGGTCCATAGATGTGATGCTGGCAGCTGTGTTTGCACTATTTTCGTCGATGTGTGAGCAAAAAGTGAGTGCTTACATGCCTAGTTGGGCTCTGCTAGTCATGAAAGCTGTATGGTAAAAGGTTAGAAAGAAAAAAACAAAGCTATTAACAAGAATTAAACAAAAACCAAATGAAACTATGAGCATAGGAACAAAAATCAAAACAAATGAAAATGGACTAATATCACCAATATATAAGCTGGTCTGATTGATGAAATCCAAAGATACACAATGGAGAAAGAGGACTTGGGTCCCTTCCCTCTCCAAAGGAAGGCTCTTGAGGCCCTCAACTGATTTCTCTTCTTACAATGGAAGATGAAAGTGTGAGTGAAAGAACTCCAAGCTTATCCACTCTAGTGAGAGATGGAAAGCCTATGAAATGGTGTTGATTATGTCTATTACCAAAGAATGAGTCTCTAGTAATCTCAACAACATAACAATACAATGAATTCCTTGAAGAAATGGTGGTCATTCATGGATTTTTATAGCCAAACATTGAGCTATTATGCAACCTCTTTTGAATGTGAAGAGGGGCTCTTTAGGGCACAATTAGGTCTTTGACCAGCCCCCCCACGCGGATTGAGCTCTGATTTGGTGTCAAATCGACTTGGGAGTCGATCCATTAGTGGTTGGGAGGTCGACCAGTTCCATAAATGCGTCGTTTTNATCAATGTTTCTTTTACTGAGAAACATTGATGAATTTCGGCTATACGTTTTGCTCCTAACCTCATCCATTAGTGGTTGGGAGGTCGACCAGTTCCATAAATGCGTCGTTTTGCAGGCGCACGGGTTTTTCACCCCACAGCCACGCCTATGCGCTCAATGTACGAAAAAGTCGCGCGCGCGCGTGCATGCGTCCAGTGGGTGCAAAAGCGCCTTGTAATTTTTTGTCCATTTTGTATAGTTCTGGCCCTTTTTTTGTGCTGTGGAATTAATCTTGTTCCATGAATGACTATTTTCCTGTGTTGATGATGCGGAGTTCTTGTCACCCAGTGCAGACGAAATTTCAGTGATAACAGATGCCCCCTGATGGATGAGGTTAGGAGCAAAACGTATAGCCGAAATTCATCAATGTTTCTTTTACTGAGAATGGTGTTGTAAGGGAGAGCAAGAGTGAGACCGTATAGAGCAATCCGTTGGAGAAGAAAGGAACCTGTCGATCCGACCTTCCACAAGGTGTGAAACAATATACAAGTGTGTATAAACAAGGCGGGCATGCCCCATGCTCGTGGGATGTAACTCTGAAGGAAAAAATATCTGAATTGTTGATGTAGACGACTACAGCGCCCTCGGGGGTGGAATGATAAAGGTAGAAGACAATTCTTCAAAGGAACATACTCTGAACCAGTGGTAATGGTCGTGGAAGTAAACAACGACAGTGATGTGGGCAGTGGGGGCCCTACCAAGTTCAGAAGTCTTCGACAATTGATGATAAAAACTGCAATAGTCGCAAAGTAAGACCCACCGCAACATGAGAAAGTGTTGGCGTCGAATGTGGTGGGGGTCAACGACATCAGGGAGAAATGGTGTTTCCCCCTGTGCCATCCGAGATCCCTCATTAAATGGGAAATGAGGACCAAGATACTTTCGCCCTTTTGGAAAAGTGTGTTGATGTCGACAAAAGGGAGACGCAACTCTTAGAAGCAAAAAGGTACTCCGTGGAATCTACTAAGGTGATGAAGTGGCAGAGGTACATGGACGAAGTCAAAAAGTGGGATGACTCAAGACTGCCCTTGGTTGGAGGATATATGAGAGAAACAGTGGCGGCAACCGGGTAACAAGGTCGAGTGTCAGGGGGACGACTAGACCAGGGCTAAGTTGTGCCAAAGGTGGGACAAGGTGAACAAATTCAGAGGGTAGAGGTAACTGACCTGCGGGGTACTCTGAAGATATGGACGATGTCGGCAAGGGTAAAGGAGAAGTACTGCTCCAATCCAAGGGTGACATGGGTTGCGTGTGGCCAAAAAGGAAAGAAGGTCGCCAACGTTGGTGACAAAAGCAAAGGCTGGTAATAAAAGGTGTTTGTACAAGAAATAATAAATAAATGTGGGAAAGATGTACAAAATACAGAAACGGGTGCCCCAGTGTGGAATGAATGCCCCAGGGAGGGCAGAAAGTTCTGGGAAAACTGATGAAGGGTGGGGGCCCCATTGGCGAGTTTCTGTATGAGGTAGGTGAAATGAAGAGCGTTTCGCAGAGGGGCAAACTGATGGTGGATGAAATGTAGGGTTCATGATCCTGCGGAGGCGCAGTCAAAATGAACTGAAGCATAAAGCGATGATCTGGGAGTCCATGTGGGAAAGCCAGCAAAATGAGAAGAAGGAGTATGTGGTTGAGTGTCAACATGATAACAGACTAATGGGACTCCCAGCCCTAAAGGGAAAGAACAGCATGAGTGTCATAAGTGCAAACAGGTGCTATGAATGGGACAACTCATGTGGGTGAGAATGCTACCGGGTAACAGTACTGAAAATGCAGCTGGAGGTGTGAGTACTGCAGAGCCGGACAGGTGTATCCTAAAGGCCAATATCAGAGGGTGTGACTGGTAATGTAAATGCAATACAGTGGGAGAGACTACATGCCAGTGCTGAGTATATACCTGAAGGAGTGATGTGGAGAGATGCTGATCAAGTACCTGCACATAGAACAACCGAATACCCAAAGTGAACAATATCTGAAGAGAATAACAAATATGAACATGTATTAGATAAATGTGACAATGCGCGTGCGTACCTGGCCATGATATGAAAAAAGGGCGCCCTGGGGACTCGGGATGAAAAGTGGCCCAGGGACAGCCATGATGTAGGTGGCGGGATGCTGATCCCGTGGCTGAAGACGGTTCGAAAAATGGACGGCGTGGGCTCTCGGAATGGTGAGTGGAAGTTTGGCAAAAACCCTATATATAGCTGTAGGGCCCACATTGCCACCTCATTTGTACCTGCTGCTATAGTAATTCCAGAGCAGATTCAGAGGAGATTGAGCGATTCTGAGAGCACGAGGCATCCGTTTCCCGGTGTGCGAGTTTCAGGTTAGTGGTCTGAACATCCTGCATAGTTATAGGTTTCAAATTTTTGGGCAGGGTAGGTACGGGGGGTAGTACGGGAGTTTTAGGGGGTTTTTGGGTAGAGGGTGGGCCCACATGCGTAGATGACTCAGTGAAAGGTGCGCATGAGTGCACGCCTTTTAACTGAATACGCGCGCATGTGTGCGCGCCTGTAGGGCGAACAGGCGCGCTTGAGAGCGTGCCTGTATTGTGAACAGGCACGCTCATGAGCGCGCCTGTGAGAAAAACAGGCGTGCGCTCATGCGCGCCTGTATAGTGAATCAGGCGCGCTCATGAGCGCGCCTGTATAGTGAACAGGTGCGCATGGGCGCGCGCCTATGGGTGGTAAAACCGCGCCTTTGAGGCAAGGTTTCTGGGTGAAAAATTAGCTTACTTTGATGTTTTGGATGAGTGCCTAAGCTAATAGATGTCTCTGGGTGGTGTGCAGGCAGCGATCAGTGAGCATGGACGTGCGATGGTGCGAGCGGGATTGGGAGCCGCTGTGGGAGGAGGTGGCCGAGGCGAGGCCAGTAGTACGGGCTTCTTTAGCAGCCAGTGGGTTGCTAAAGTTTTTTGAGTGCCCTCTGATACGGGCCCAGGAGTACTTGCTTCAATTTCTGATTGAGATGTGGAGCCCCGAGCAGCACTGCTTCCTCGTGCGAGGAGAGCAGGTCGCCTTCACTGCGGTGGAGGACATATATTTCTTGAATGGGCTCCCCTTTCAGGGAACACCGCTACCGACAGCGCCCGTGATGCCGAGGGAGACTGATCTTGCGGAGTATGCCGGGCGATTCTGCTCAGGTGGGCATTATATGACTGGGTCGGCTATGCGCATCAATGTGCTAGATGTTCTGCTGCATCGTTGCGTAGCGGCGATGATAGTGCGGTTCTATGGGTCCACAGTGCCCCACCGGATTAGTGGTGGGGAGTTGATGTTGATGGAGAGGGTGGTGGTGGGCCGTGAGCGGTTCGCCTGGGGTTTGGATCTCCATGCGCGGATGGTCGCGCAACTGGACCGTTGTCGGTCTGCAGGCAGGGGGGAGTTTACTTTTGGCTCCATCCTGGTGGCCTTTTTCTTGGAGAGGGTGCCAGAGTTGCGGCCGAGGGTGGTGCTGGAGGTACCAGTTGTACAACACCCGTGTCTGAGGCGATGGTCCGAGATTTTGGTTCACCACGGTGGTGGCGAAGGGGGTCATTATTTTTCAGAGGAGGCAGCGCAGATATGGGGGCAGACGCCGCAGTTTATACTCCGGTTCCCCTATGCAGGGGTGGACTTCCGGAATGACCCAAATATGGTACTACCTCCTGGGGAGGTGTTTGATCACAGAGGTACGTTGTGTATTGTTGTGATTTATGTTGTGTTTTTGATATACCAGTTCATATGTTGGATGTATAGACACTGATAGTATCTGTTGTTGCTTGTTTGGTGCTTGTGCAGATGTGGCACCTCGCGACTGTGAGGTGGATGTGTACCAGGTGCCAGCGCAGCGAGAGCAGGAGAGACCGCCGCGTGGAGGGAGGTGTCCGAGGGACGAGGCTGCTGGGGGACCAGCAGGGGCCGAGAGACCGGCGCAGAGGCGCCGCTGGGATGACCCTGGTGCGGGGCCATCTCATGCTCCTCCGGCGGCAGCCGGAGATGATGAGGATTTAGTCCGTCGTTTTGAGACGGTTTTCTGAGACGTGCCTGAGGGCATGTGGACCCAGATCCAGGACGAGGAGTTCTTGGAGCAGTGCATTGGGCTACCGCCACCATGGCGGTCGATCATGCGGCGAGCAACTATGCTTGCTGCTATGACCAGTGGACGCCTGCCGCCTGGGCAGGGTGGTCCTGCGGATGCTCCACCACCACCGCCTGGGGCAGGTGGAGGTGGGCCACCATCGCCTCCTGAGGGAGGGGCAGCTGGGGGTGCCCTCGAGGCCCCCTGATTGTATGATGTATTTTGTATACCGTTTTTGATTAGGCTGGTGAGCCGATTTTTGTACCATGATGTGGCACGGGCCTGCGGGCCGATGTATCTTTTGTGTATGTAAATATTTTCATGGCCTGTGGGGCCCACGTATATATATATGAGTATACATGTTTTTTGAGATCCAAATGTGGTTTACATGTGTTGTT
>JASDQU010737835.1:132257-154023 GCA_032191745.1 Picea mariana
TCCCTCTTGTTTCTTACTGAGAGGCTTTTTATTGCCTTCTCGGGGATCCCTAGGTGGAGCATCTTGAGCTTTTATTTCTAGGCTTCTATCTTTTACCAGCTTCTTTTACCTTCTAGGACTTTAGCCCCTTCTTCCCACGAGATAAGGTGCAACCTCCCAAATAGATCATCCTAATGCCTGGACAAGGGGAATGGGATAGATGAGCGGGAGATAAGATGAAAAAGTGGTGGTATGATGGGAGCGTATGATGGCTCTTCAGAAATCCCCCCGGTGGCAAACCAAAACCCATGGGCATAGGCTTGCTAAGACACCCTGTCAATCCCCCCAATCATAGTCATGTGGGTTAATGTAAGATCCAAGAAGTCATCAGAGAGAAAAGGAGTAATATGCATATATCCAAAGGTTATAATGATCAAAAGTGACACATACCATGATACCTGGACTAATTACCTCATGGAGCAAGAGTCTTCAATGATACAAGACCAAGCCGATGGTGATGGATGCTACTGCTGGTGACAAGATGAATTTGGTGAAATAAGAAAAGGATGGGCCCTCTAGGGCCATGCTCATGTCAATCCTTCTCTCGGTATTCCATGTCTAGGACCCATGGGCCTCGAGACATGATCTCCTAGTTATCCCTAGAAATTGGGGATAAGATCTAGCTCCAACTCGGGGACATGTGCTCACCATAGAGTGCATGAGAACCTCAGTATCTCTGGCATAACCTGCAGACCTGCTCAAACTCGGTAGAGGCATCAGTAACAAAAATGGGCCGGTAATGCCACCCCAACATATGTAGATATACACATAAATCAATCATAAATGCGAATACAAAGTGAAATACTTACCTGTACTTACCTGTTAGCTAGATGTTGGTGTAATAAAAAAACTAGTGAAGCCAATCTAGCAATGTCCCATGATACCTGCCGTTGTGCTTCATCATAAACCAAAATAGTGATAAATCAAGCACAAAAATGTCATGAGTTATAATGTATATCATATCATCAGAAATCTCAAAGTCTAACTCATGGAGGCGGGTGGGAAGGATAAAATCCTGCCAAGTCCATCTCTGAGGAAAGTACTCAATCCACTTCAAGAAAGGGTCATGAGAAGAGAAAGGTTTAGGAAACTGACTCAAAGGGCCTGCAAATTGGCTACCTAGGGCATTCTCATGATCTGAATTCAAGGAAGGGATCGACAAAGACCTAGTAGACGACTGGAAAAATACCAAGGGAAAGTTGAGAAACTGGGATAGCTGAGTCAAATTTGTAGTATCCAATCGACCTTTGGAGTCTAGGGTTTTCCTAACAGGAAGCTCAACATAAAAAATACATTTCCCAACTACACCTTTAATGGATAAGCATGGTAAAGTAATAACAGGTGGTTGGAGTGAAAAGTCATGAGAAACCTTCTTTAGGAAAACAATGTTCTTACTTGCATCAAAATCTGAGTAGAGTAGTGGATGATAATTATCTTCATAAAATAAATCCAAACGCTCAGAAGAACAATCATCAAAGTCCTCAAGGTATGACTGAAAATCATGAGGAAAACAAGGTACTGGGTCATCCTTGGGTTTTTTGAGAGTATGGATAAAAACCTCATCTCCTTGTTGCCACTGGTCAAAAGTAATTTGTCGTGATAATTGCAAGGGAAACACCTGGAAATGACTCTCAATGTCATATATGGGATCCAAGTCATAACCAACTATATCCCACCTATGTATCCCAAGATGTATGAACTCATTAATGTTATCAACAATGTCACTATCTATGTCATAACATGAAGGGTTTGAAACATTTGAAAATTCATTCTCCTCCTCCTCATTTCCTTCATCATAAGGTAAAGAATTATCAAAAAATACGGGAGGAGGGTAACTTACTGTTTCTTCTTGTGCAAGGGCTTCGATAACTTTGGTGTCTTCAACATGTGTTATTGTTTCATCCTCATGAATGGCTTCTTTGTCTTTGAATGCACAACAAGGACCATCCACTTCATTCAAAGCTTTATTTTCTTCTTCATTTTCTGAATCAAGAAATAAGGTGTCATCAGAATCTTGAAGTGGAAAGAAACTAACCTCATCTTCACTTTGCCATGCATGAGAAATGGGTTCTTGGATGACCTCATCAGAGGGAGGAGCATGGGTGGATACTTCATCATCTTTCTTAGGTTCTTTCTCCTTAATCACGTCCTCATTGTACTGGTCAAAAACTTGTTCCCTCCTCTCCTGTGGATCTTCAGCAAAGGTTTCAAGGGAAGCTAGTTTTATCAAGCTGAGAGTGTCCAAGGCATTGGTTCTGGACAAGAGGAGATTCTTTTCGATTTGAATGGCCATGTTGTGAGATTCTGCAAGTGCTTTTGGATTCTTCTTATTTAGGAGGAAGCTCAAATGCCCTTGAAGTCCATTAGTATAGAGATAAACAAGGTACTTGTCTTTAGGACGATGGCTTTTAGGGATCTGGTAAAGCAACTTTTGGAACCTAGCCCCAAAAACTCTAACAACCTCAGGCTCTGTTTGTTTTATGCCTTCAAGACCTTTTAGTAATGATTTTATATCTTCCAATTTCATAGCTCACCTTGCAAGGACGATTTCTTCAAAACGGTCCATAGATGTGATGGTGGAAGCTAGAATATTGTCATACCATCTTCTAGCCCCTCCATGAAGAGAGGTAGAGAAGAGATTCATCACCAATTCTTCATCCTCATCACTGACAGGGCGATATTGAAAGAATTCCCAAAATTTGCTCATGTGATAATCGAGACTTTCTCCATCGATGCCAACAAATCCATGGAGCCAATTCTTATAAAAGGGAGGCATTTTTCTGGGAGATCCCTGGATTTTAATCATGTCCAAAGGTTTGTAGTTCCTTGGATCCCATTGTGAAGTCATAGTTGGCTTCGTCATTAGTGGAGTCTCCAGATAGTTTTCTCAAAACTATCAAAAGAAAAGGGGAAAAGCACCCTAGTGGAGTTGCTAGGTAAGCTTGTAAGAAAAGGTCTTTGAGGCAAGGCTTACCAAAAGGTTTGTCGTTGGGGAAAATTGACTTAGTGTTCCCTGGCAGCGACACCAAAATGTTATCGCACAGTTTGTAGCTTGGTCAAAAGGCTAGAAGGTAGAGGCCAAACTGGCATAACAAGAACCTACCCTACCCAATGTCACCTCAATGGGGAGGTTCTTTCTCTTTAGGGAGGTTAGACCCCAACAACCTGGGATTTTTAAAAGGCTAGTGTGTAAAGGTCAAAGTAAAAATCCCTCCTCATAGGTTCCCACCAAGAGCAGATAGTCTGTATAAATAGCCAAGAATGAAGTGTAGGCCCAAATGAGAACACCTACCCGGAACAAAGAAACATCAAAACAATACATGCAAGCTATGATTCATTGGGTTAGTACTTCATATAACTATCTGATATCAATATATAACGTCTACTCCTTCCTGAATTTTAAAGGTGCGGCTAGCATAGGGGAAGAAGCAATAAGAGTGTAGCAAGGGATAGGCTCTTCCTTCCTTCTTCAATGGCTGAAAATTTCTCTTTCAGGGGACATGAGACAATGACCTACTTGTGTGTTTTTCCCCTAGGGTTTTAAAATTAGCAAAGTTTATAATAAATGCAAGAATATAAGACTACAACCATTCAATTGAGAAGTTTTGCAGAAAAAGCACTTACATATCATGATGAAATAGCATTGCAAACCCTAGTTGTAAACCTTCCTTCAAGAGAAATGCCAAAAATGCCAAGAAATGCATTACTTCAACAAGTGTGCCTCACTTAAAGAGAACAAATACCCAAGTAGGGTGCAAAAGTCAGATCTCACTAATGAGTGAGTGTTGTGTTATGTCCAAATGAGGATAAAACTCCTCAATATTTACTGCATCATGACCAATTAATTTTAGATCTTAAAAATAGTCGGCAAGGCTTTAAACCAAAATCATATTGTTTTGGATCATTAGTCACAAGGATCATAGCAATTTTAATCATGTTTCATCATTAATATTATCAAACATATGCATAAAAACCCTGATATATCATCCAATAGCTCAAAGACATTACAAAGACCTACAATACAAGGCTGAAGAAAAGAACAAGACACCCTATTTGGCTAGTGTCCATAAGGAAAGAAAATTCTCCAAGGGGTATCATCCAAGCCATGTAAAATGAGGTGATGTGGATAAGGGATGTCTAGAAATATGGGTAGAGTGAGGGCCAGGGATGCATGATATTATCTGTGGGTGCCTTTGTAGAAGGCAAGTTGTACCCATCATGGATGCAATTTTTTCCAAGCCCTTTCTTACCTTTATTCTTTTCTTTTCTTTATTTTTTTTTTCTTTTTATTTCAAGGACTAACTAGAGGACACTGCCTTGGTGTGGTGACCAGAGCTGATAGTGTTACCCACAAGCACTTTCACAGAAATGATAAGGTTGGCTCATGATGAGACCCCCTTTCCCTTGGCCATGCAACCAAAGGTCACTGCCCTGGCGTGGTAACCAGATGATGGCAATGCCATGCTGTTAGGTACCCATGAACATAATAGGTTGGCTTGTGATGAGACCGCCTATCCTCTTGATTAGGTCTTGTTTTTTATTTTTCAAGTCCCTCTTGTTTCTTCCTGAGAGAATTTTTATTGCCTTCTCAAGGATCCCTGGGCGGAGCATCTCGAGGTTTTATTTCTAGGCTTCTATCTTTTACCAGCTGCTTTTACTTTCTGGGCCTTTAGCCCCTTCTTCCCACGAGATAAGGTGCAACCCCACAAACAGATCATGCTAATTTCTGAACAAGGGGAATGGGATAGATAAGCGGGAGATAAGATGAAAAAGTGGTGGTATGATGGGAGCGAACGATGTCTCTTCAGAATCCCCCCGGGTGGCAAACCAAAACCCATGGGCACAGGCTTTCTAGGACACCCTGTCAATCTCCCCAATCATGGTCATGTGGGTCAACTGTAAGATCCAAGTAGTCGTCAGAGATAAAAGGAGTAAGATGCATATATCCAAAAGTTATAATGATCAAAAGTGACACATACCATGATACCTAGACCAATTACCTCATGGAGCAAGAGCCTTCTCCGATACAAGATCAAGCCGATGGTGATGGATGTTTTTGTTGTTGACAAGAAGAATCTGACGAAATAAGAAAAGGATGTGCCCTCCACAGCCATGCTCAGGTCAATCCTGCTCTCGGTACTCCATGTCTAGGACCTGCGGGTCTTTAGACATGATCTCCTAGTTATCCCTAGAAATTGGGGATAACATGACACATTGGCCAAATTATATGAAAAACCCTCGGCATCCAATAAGGTTTTTCTAATGAAGAGATTATTTAATATGAAGATGTCGGAAGGTGGGTCTGTTGCAGATCATTTAAATGATTTTAATACGGTTACTAATCAACTATGTTCTGTAAAAGTAGACTTTGATGATGAGGTCAGGGCTCTTCTAATCTTATGCTCATCACTAGAAAGCTGGAACATCTTGGTCATGGCTGTAAGTAACTCTGTCTCTGGTTCAAATACTTTAAAATTTGATGATGTTGTTGGTGCTATCCTTAGTGGGGAAATGTGACGGAAAAGCACAGGTGAGACATTAGGAAATGTGTTGAACATGGAGAATAGGGGAAGAAAAAAGGATAGAGGAAAGGGTTTTGGGAATCGTGGGAATTCTAGGAAGGGAAGATCGAAATCCAGACTTGGAAAGATAAAGTGTTGGAATTGTGGGAAGAAAGGACATCTGAAGAAAGACTGCAGAGCTCCAAAGAAACAAAGAGATGGACAACAAGAGAGAAATCAAGAAGCAAATGTAACAGGTGATGTGTTACAATATGCTTTGATTCTTTCTGTAGATAATATTTCCGAGTCTTGGGTAGTAGATTCAGAGGCTTCATTTCATGCCACACCCCATAGGAAACATTTTCTAGATTATGTTCTAGGTGATTTTGGACAGGTTCATTTGGGTGATGATGCACTATGCAAAATTGTTGGAATGGGAAAGGTAAAAATAAAGCAACGCAATGGAAACCAATGGTTGTTGAAAGAGGTAAGACATGTTCCATATTTAAGGAAAAATCTAATTTCAACAGGGCAGTTGGCAAGTGAAGGTTGTATATCCATATTTACAGATAAGACATGGAAGGTCATCAAAGGATCATTGGTGATAGCGAAAGGAGAGAAGGTAGGTACATTGTATTTATGTAATGGTAATACTAACTCTTCTATCTCTTTAGCTTCTACAAGAGTGGATACAACACTATGGAATCATAGGCTTGGACACATGAGTGAGAAGGGGATGCAGATACTTCACAAAATATTTTTTTTGCCAGATCTTAAACAAATTGATTTGGACTTCTGTGAGCATTTTGTTTATGTAAAACAAAAGAGAGTCATATTTCTTGGAGTCGGAAAAGAAAAGAAGAGTGAAAGGTTAGATCCTATGCATAAAGATGTATGGGGACCAACTTAGGTATCATCTCTTGGTGGATCTCATTATTATATTACTTTTATTGATGATGCAACTTGAAAAACTTGGGTTTATTGCATTCGACAAAAATCTGATGTTTTTGATACTTTTAAGAAATGGAAAGCTTTGGTTGAGAATGAGACAGGAAAAAAGTTAAAGTGTCTCAGATCCGATAATGGAGGTGAATATGATAGCAAGGAGTTTGATGATTATTTTTCATACCATGGGATTCGTAGAGAGAAGACAGTTCCAAGAACACCACAAGAAAATGGTGTGTCAGAAAGGATGAACAGGACAATCATGGAGCGTGCAAGGAGTATGAGATTGCATGTTGGTTTGCCCTTACAGTTTTGGGTAGATGCTGTAGATACTGCTGTTTACTTAATAAACAGAGGACCTTCAAGCTCTTTGGATGGTAGAATTCCAGAGGAGGAATGAACAGGAAAAAAGGTAAACTATTCTTTTTTGAAAACTTTCAGTTGTGAAGCATTTGTCCATATTGATAAAGAAAATAGAACAAAGCTTGAGGTAAAATCCAATAAGTGTACCTTTATTGGATATGGTGTTAATGATTTTGGTTATCGCTTATGGGATTATGAAAATAATAAAATCATTAGGAGTAGAGATGTCATATTCAATGACAAGGTCATGTACAAAGATCAGTTGCAGGGAAAGAAAGAGGAAAAAGAAAAACAAGAATACACAGTGTTTGATGAGATCACTGAAAAAGAAATTCCAAAGGAACCAAAAAATCAAAATGTACAACAACAGGAGCAATAGGTACCTCAAAAACCTGCAAGTGTTGTTAGAAAATATACCAGGTTATGTATACCCCCTGAACGATAATCTTTTTCATTGTATTATTTATTTTTGATTGATTCTGGTGAACCAGAATGTTATGAAGAGGTAATGCAGGTAGACACCAAAAGGAAGTGGGAGCAAGGTATGAAAGATGAAATCAATTCCTTGGTAAATAACCATACTTGGGACTTGGTTCAGTTGCCTACAGGAAAAAGAGCATTGCAGAATAAATGGGTTTACAAGTTGAAGGAAGAAGATGGAGGAGAAAAATGGTACAAGGCTAGACTTGTTGTAAAGGGGTTTGCAGTACAAAAAAAAGGTATAGATTTTGATGAAATATTTTCTCCTGTTGTTAAAATGAATTCAATTAGAACTATTTTAAGTCTTATGGTAGTAGAAGATTTGCATCTTGAACAGTTAGATGTGAAAACAAATTTTCTCCATTGGGATTTGGAGGAAGAGATTTATATATAACAACCACAGGGGTATGAGGTCAAAGGGAAGGGGAATTTGGTATGCAGGTTTAAGAAGAGCTTATATGGCCTAAAGAAAGCTCCAAGGTAGTGGTATCTGAAGTTTGACAGGTTTATGACAGAACAGGGTTATAGTAGATGTCATTCTGATCACTATGTTTATTTTAAAAAGGTAGAAAATGGAAGCTTTATTATCTTGCTATTGTATGTAGATGACAAGCTTGTTGCAGGGTCTAATATGCAGGATATAAATGTGCTCAAGAAGAAATTGGCCAATTCATTTGCGATGAAGGATTTGGGTGCTGCAAAGAAAATCCTTGGTATGAGAATAACAAGAGATAGGAAAAATCACAAACTAACATTGACTCAGGGTGAGTACACAGAGAAGGTGTTGGAGAGGTTTAGAGCGCATAATGCAAAACCAGTTAGTACACCTTTGGCTATCCATTTCAAATTAACTAAGGAAATGTGTCCCAAGACACAGGAGGATATAGAATACATGTCCAGAGTCCCATATTCATCAGCATTTGGTAGCTTGATGTATGCAATGGTTTGCACAAGACCAAATATTTCACATGCAATGGGATTTGTGAGCAGATATATGAACAATCCAGGTAAAGAACATTGGGAGGCAGTAAAGTGGATTCTCAGATACTTGAGAGGTACTGCTAATCATGCATTATTTTTTGGAGGTTCAGAAACTGTTCTACAAGGATATGTTGATTCAGATATGGCAGGTGATAAAGATAACAGGAGGAGTACCACAGGGTATGTGTTTACTATAGGTGCAACAATAGTAAGTTGGATTTCAAAACTGCAAAAGGTTGTTGCACTTTCAACAACAGAGGCAGAGTATATTGTTGCTACAGAGGCTAGTAAAGAGATGATTTGGTTACATAGGTTTATGGAGGAATTGGGAAAGAAGCAAGAGAATAGCAGGTTGTACTGTGATAGTGAGAGTGTCATTCATCTTGCAAAGAACTCATCCTTCCATTCCAAGACTAAGCATATATAGTTGAGGTACCACTTCATACAATCCACCTTGGAAGATGGACATTTGAAGTTGGAAAAGATACACACTAGCCAGAATCCTGCAGACATGTTAACAAAGGGAGTAACCAGGGAGAAACTGATTTCCTGCTCAGTTTCAGTTGGTCTTCAAGAATGAAGATGAAGATGAGGAATTTGTCAGGTCCAAGAAGGTTTAGAGTCCAGCATATACAACAACGACGGAGTTGTTGAGATCAATCTCCAAGTGGGAGATTGTTGGTTGTGGAGCCTGATTATCTTCTTGATTCAGAGGTCTTTTAGTCGTGTTTATACCCCATGAAGTATTTACACCCCAGAATTATGTACACTCTCCCACGCGGGGGAGTGCAGAGGGGGGGTACCCCCTCTGCGGGGTCCGGGGGGGATATCCCCCCGGTTGGGGAGTCTGGGGGCAAGCGGGCCCCCAGCGGGGGTTCGGGGGTGAAGCCCCCGAAGGAAAAATTGCCTTGTAAATGTATATTGTAATTTCATTGTAAATCTAGACCGTTCATTATAAGGTCACAGATCTAACAATAGAGATTATGTTAGGGTTTTTTTCCCTAGAAGGCAACCCTCTTTTATGAAGGAAATGTATTGCGGCTATGGTTGATGGTGAATATTGTATTATGAGATAGGAGACTGTGAGAGAAAGAAGAGGAAGTTACAACGGGTTTGCTGTAGGTTGTATCCCTTTATATGCTGGATAATAATAAAGGAAGGACTTGACAATTTCTCTGGTGGACGTAGCCCACACTGGGTGAACCACGTAAATCTGTGTCTCTATTGTATTGTCTATCTTCTGTGTTTTGTTTCTGCATTTGTTTTATTTTATTGCTCCACAGTCCTGTTTTTCTAACAGTTAGGGTTAAGGTTTTTTATATGATTGTAATGTCTATGAGCCAATAGAGTAGTATAAATAAAGGCACAAGAGTTCTAGTAGAGGTTGGTTAATGAGATAGAGAGTTGGAAAATAGGGTTAATGACTAAGCGATTCAGAGAGGAGTGGGTTTTTTAGGGTTAGATCGTAGGTTATGGAGCCTAGTTTGGTCTAGTCCACCTCATAGATAGATCTTGTCATATTTTTTGGTTGTAAATATGGAGAATGTAATGTGCGCAATGGTGTATTTGAAGAATGATAAATAAAAGAGAAGAAGAGCCAAATATTTGTGGATGTAGCCCAAGGGGCGGGTGAACCATGTTGTATTAATGGGTGTGAATGGTTATTTTATTGTTTCTGCTATTTATCAGTTAAAGAATGGATGTTTAGCTTATATTATTACAGCGAGAAGCATGAATGCATGGTTTCCTTGATGAATGAATAATATATATAGATGAATGAGTAATAAATATGATGCATAGTAAGAAGACACACATCACATTCCCAACCCATTCGATGAGTGAAAACATCTGAGTCCTGCAATCCCCCATAAGTTATCTCGGGTGAGACTACGTTGTGCACTCTGTGCATGGTGTTTCCTTTTGGTTTACGAGGAGGGATGATAGTTTGAGGGTTTTTCTGGAAACCTTTGAGATTAGAATCTGGGTCATCCCTAACGTCCAACAAATGGTTCAATTTCTGTTTTGAGCTATGTAGGATAGATTGGAAGGGATATGTTGAAGAACAACATGGAGAATGAAAAATTAGAAGGGAATGTATAGGCCATGGGACCTTTGCACCTATTTATAATCAACCCATCGGTTCAACAGGTTATTATGTTCAAGGATTTCATTACATGAGGAAAAAGTGTACCTAAGCCTCAAAGTAGACTGAAAATTTCAAGTTTCTAAGAGAGATTCATGTCAAAAAGACAAAATAAATTTTATTATTTTGTCAATTCAACTACAACGCATGGCCTTTTTAAGAAGTAAAACTGAATAACTCTTGTATCTGTGGTGTTCACAATGCAGATTAGTTTCAATAGACCACAACCAACTAAATTAGGTCATTTTCACATTGTAATAGAGAAATTGAGTAGATGACGATGCCATGAAAGAAAGACACAACATTAAGATGTTCCCACAATAGATTTTGCTTAGAAAGAATCGAATTAAAATAGAGCTATTTAATTATCTTAAAACATAGAAAAATGAATTCTTATCTAATCCAAAAGATTAAAAAGAATGTAAAATGAGCAAGGGGATTTGAAACAAGTTTGTTGCAGCGTACTAAAAGTCTACAAGAAAACAAACTCACCAATTCCCTCTTACTCTATTCCAACACACATTGAAAAATATTCTCCACGGGCGCACCCTCATTATTGATTCAACAAAAAAATAAACATGGTTAGAAATGTGTACAAAAAATAAATGAACGTGGTTAGAAAAGTGTACACAGGTAAATACCATATAGCTATGCATACAACTTTTCATATGTGGAGAGTTCTCACCCGTTAAAAGGATCTGCATCAAGATCAAACCCACTAATTTTTGAAACAGTAGAAAGAGCCTCTCTCCACTTCTTAATAGTGGTGGGGTCTGGCTTCTCTTCATCGTGTGTTATCTTATTTTCAAGTCTTCGTAGGGATTTAGCATAGACTACTTTTCCCTGTGGCCATCGAACCACAACAGGGTCAACATGGTAAAACACAGGAATAATCAGAGCCCTTGACTCCAACATGTAGAGGAGCTTATCGAGACACTAAGATCTAATTCATTCATGACTGGCCAGCCCCGACCACACTAACCGAGCTTCAGAGCTTCTTGGGACTTGCTAAATTATACTGAAGGTCCATTTTTGGATTCTCCCATATTGCATGGGCGCTTAGCCAAGTAACCAAGGGAGGTGGTGAGGAAAATTTCACATGGGGGTAGACACAACAAAAATCATTTGATGATTTGACGCATCGCTTGTGCTCAGCTCCAGTACTCTCCTTACCTAATCTGCAACAACTATTAGAGATTGAGACTAGTTCCTCCGACTATGTTGTAGGTGCATTTCTCACTTAGAATGGTCATCCAGTACCATACCATAGTGAGACACTCTGAGATACTATCCGAAAATACCCCACCTATGACAAAGAAATGTATTCCATTGTATAAGCATGTCATCAAGGGAAACATTTCTTTCTGGGAAAGGAGACAATCATCCACACTGATCACAAGCCTCTGTAGTTCATTCAGACATGGGGGAATTTGCAAAACAATCGCCATCAAAAGTGGTCCACATACCTCCAACATTTCCATCTCAGCATCAAGTATTAAACATGGAGCACAAATCGTGTCATTGATTTCCTCAGTCGTCCTCCCATTGCTACACTCACCATAATGCTCCATTCCTGTGGGAATGAGGCATCTGAGTTGCCCCAACTTTATCAGCGTGACCCTGACTTCGCCACCACCTATCATTTCTTGGGTACAAGAGAGAATGTCACTGATTTTCACATCTAGGATGGACAATTATGTCATCCGAGCCACCTATGTTTTCCCACAAGTGAGCATGCAAAGTTGATTTAGGAGTCTCACTACAATCGGATGGTAGGAAATTTTGGCATGGAGAAAGTTGTGTTCGTTCTAGAGAAACATGGGTAAACTTATCAATTCGTTGGTTTTGCATTATAAAATTTTTTCACACTACAACATAAAGTACCAAACTCACAAGTAGACACATGAATAAACACATATCATTTACTGCAGGGAAATGTAGGGGTTCTCGTCATCACATAATTTTTGGATATTCTTGAACTCCCCAACCATGCCATCCATTTTGAAGTCAATCAACGAGAGCTCCATTCTTCAGACTTGAAACATAAATATATGACCTTTTATATCCAAATTTATTTCTCCTGAAAACTTTTTGCAACGAATTTTGTTCACAGACAAGAGCAACTCTCGTGCAGCAGCAAGAGAGGCAGTAACTTCTCCACACATGAGGCTCTCCTACAGCACGACAACAAAGATATTAACTCCCTCTTCTGGCGAATAGACTCAGTTTCTGCCTCAATATTCCAACAGTGACAGATACACTCAACGAATCCAACAACTCTTTCTTCCACAGTTCTGTTGCAGCAATTTGCACAATTATTTTTATTTTTTCTCTAGTGTACGGTTCTCTTCTACACACAAGTAGGGAGAAACAGATTCAACCAATCCGTGCAGATTTTTGTCAAGCAGGAACATTGGTACACTCCAACAATGATTCATGTCTTCATTCAAACATCCACTCCAACACCATATATAATTATGCAACAATTAAAAAATGGCATCCGTACACAGAGCGTCCAACCAGTCTTCTCACACAGCGCATGAAAAAATTTACACTCAACATGAGACACACAAAACAACACTTACTCTCCTACATATTTACAGGGAATCAATGATCATGGCTCTCACATCTTTGTGGCTATACCGTGAGAGATTTAAATTAGAACAACCTTCTCTGATACCAAGATAAAATTCGAGAGAGAAACCATAGCATAGGATTATAAACACAAATAATAATTTTTATTACCAATATTACACACAATATCACACCTATATATAGTTGGAATCAGATCCAACTATCTCCAAACATAGAGATAGTTGTTGAGAGAATCTCTCAACAACCTCCAACAAATCTCCAACAGATTCAAACCAAATCCAAACCAATTCTATTGTAAGCATTATTCCAACATGTGTATTTAAAAAGTGATAAAATTTATTATAATTTGTTTGTTAACCAGTGGTGAATGGTTTATCCATCATATTTAATGACTTACTTTCATATTCAAAAAAGTCAATATCTCTTATAGACATTGCTTAAATATTTCCATAAAATTAAATTCTTTTTGATAATATTTAATTTTATTATTTTCCAACCTATATTTATTTTTTTAACAAAACTTTTTATAATTTAATGATCAATTGGATAGTGTAAGATTGACTAATGAAATACAATAAAACCTAGAATCATACCATCCAACTTACACTATCTCCACTAGAATCATACGCTTATACTTTTTAGTAATATATAATCTTAAGACCTACATTTATACTTTTTAGTAATATATAATCTTAAGATACGTCCCTTATTAAAATTTTAAATATATTTAATAATTATTTTATTTTTAAATATTTTATTTACTATATGAATATAAGTTTTTTTTATTTAAAAAACTATATACCATTTAATGGTCCCATTCCAAATACTAAACTTCAATGAGTAGATAGTTTTTTTAATAGAAAGAAAATCAACTTTGGAAGATCAAACATGTTCCCTCGCTTGATACAAAGTAGGTTTTGTGCTTCGATTATTTGCATGAGCATGCATTAGTTACTCCTCTCACCATCCCATGTCAATCATTAAACATGGTGATTTAAATAATAATCTATCATTAAGTACATGTAATAATTACTCTTAACAATAGTATAAAAATAATATTGCATGGTTTATTTGAACATAAATTTTATTATGTAATGTAAAGATCATAAGCAACAAATGTAAAACTTTAATTTTGATTTATGAATTAACAATGCATATTTGTACATATAATGAATGGTCAAGGATCATCATGTAATATGTAAATATTGTCCATTTACTGTTAATAATAAAAATACATCACGAGGTGCATACAGGAAAGGACAAAAGCATGGAGGGCTATGATTTCACGAGAGAGGAAAGAAAGGGGGTTTAGGGGGTTTAAAGGGGCCAAAGACAAATTATTATATTTTATTCATAGTCTAAAGTTTTTGTTTATGTCATCCTATGTTATACCAACCATGATCTATAAACTACCACAAATATTCCACTAGAATAGTCCATCAGAACATATCTTGTATTATACTGAAATCCTGTATTATATCTGTTTATTTTCTTTAGATGTTAGATTTATAATCACTAGCTTAATTTCTCAAATTAATGAAATAACCAAAATGTGAAAATCAATACTATGCAAAAGAACAAACCATCCACACAAATTAACGCAAGATGTATACTAGAAAACCCAATACGGGAGGAAAACCCATCTATAAGGTGAGAACTATGCTTTGTTCTCTTTTATTCAATAATGAAATGCAAGTACAAAGAAGTTGGTGCACTCACTATGGAGTTTCCTATGACTCTATTGCATGATTGGATACTATAGGCTCTTCTTTCTCCCTGTTTCTGTACATCTCGTCATTGGGAGCCACTTATTGATATGCTGTCAAAATCGAGTAGAAATTTAAGAAGTAAAACAAGAGGTATGTCGGGTCTACAAATATGCAACAACCAAAGTATGGTAAGGGTGGCTCTAACTTCCAGGCCAAAGGATAGAGCAAGGATGGCCATGTTTGAATACCGAGAGGGAGGGGTGAATCAATATTGAACAATTTGTACGACTTTCAAACAAAACATTAACTTATCAATGATTCCATTCATATATGACTGCATTTTTCATATCATAAACATATAATCATAAACAATGCATCACATCATACAAAGATACACAATACACCAGTATTTTAAGTGGAATCCCAAATGGGAGAAAACCAAAGAATGCTTTCTTATATATCAAATATTGCATTCATAGGAAGCACCAACTTTCAAATTCTCTAGCACCAATTGGAAGGTGAATCCAACCACCTATTTATAGGCTCCAACCTAAAGGAATATACAACTCCATGAATTCTCCACCTACAATTGGAATGAGGCTCCAACCCCCTGATTTACATGATACAACCTGAAGGAAGCTCCAACTCCCTCTGTTCTCTGGCTCCAATCGAAAGGAGGCTATGACCCCCTGATTTACAAGGTCCAACATGAAGGAAGCTCCAACTGTCTGTATTCTCTAGCTCCAACTGGAAGGAGGATACATTTCCTTTCCCCATATTGCCTCCCTGAAATATAAGTGTAGACTCAACCTATCACCACCACTGATACTGTCACTGATACATCAACCTGTCACTGCCAATCTATCACTAATATATCATCATCAACTTGTCACTATCACCGATACTCAACATGAATGAAACTAGATGTACTCACATAGATCATATGCCAAAATCACCAAGAACATCTCTAAACCAGATGCCAAACATCACCAGAACATGCCTTTAGTCATGAGCCAAATATGTACCCATAATCTTCCCAAATAAATGAGGCCAAATAATCTTCCAAATAATCTTCTCATGTTCATTCTGAGGCTGACAAAGCCACCAGATTCATTGACTGGATTCAACACATTCAACAATAGGTCCATGAGATTTTGCAGAATGCCAATGCTAAGTACAAGCAACGCCATGATCAACACCAAGTACAACACTAGTTTCAAGTGGGAGACAAGGTCCAGTTACATTTGTAGAAAGAGATCCTTACAGGGCCCCATCGAAAGCTCTTTCCACTTATCTATGGGCCTTACACTATCAGCAAGGTTGTGGGTAGCAATACTTTTGAGCTCAACACTCCACCCTTCCTTGGCTTGCACCCAGTGTTCAATGTGGACCTCCTTTGGCCATATTTTCCACCATTATTGGACACCTCAGATATCGTAGAACAGTTGACACCAACATATCTCAACCGTGACTACATGGAACAACCATCCACTGCTCAGATAGTGAACACACAGGTCAAGGGCACTCGCCAGCAGAGGATCGAGCTTTATCGGGTTGTCAAGGTAGGGAATCACCTACACCAAGGCAAGTGGATCACCTAGGGCCAAATTAAGTAGAAGTTTCCTCACCTGATGGGGGTACTCAATGCAATGAAGACCATTTATTCCTAATGGGGGAGGATTGATCGAGGTGGATATTGGTGGCCACCCAGATTTCCAATTGGCTCCTCTTGACATTTTTTAGTTCAACATGTTCTTCTGTGATTCTTTTTAATTTTGGGTTCTACACTCTAGGGATATTTGAATCCCTACACAAATTCTAGGTGTAGATCGATGGATTCCCACCTAATCCAACTGGATTATTTTGGAAGTTTCCATGTCAGTACATCTTTATGTACTTCCAGGGTCGTTTTGGGGCCCTAAACAATGCTTTTTTGGCTTTCCATAGTCAAACTATAGACGGAGTCAGAGTTTGACAACATAATGTGTAGTTATCGAAAATGCCTTTCTAACAGGATGTCATGCACCTAAAACAAAGATCATATGCAAACATTATGACCCCGAGAAGTTGAGGTACCAACTTACCCGTGGGGGCCCACATAACTTTTGGCGTTTCATCTCCTAGGGTTAGGTTTTTGGATGTCTAGGGTTTTGGAATTTATGAGTAATGTTAAAAATTCATCCGGAGCCTCATTGTAATCATTCTTCTTAAATAGATGTGTGTAGTAGTCACATCTCTTCTCAGAAATAGCTACCACCATTTGAGCAAGGTTTTTTCAGTTCTGTAGTTTTACAGTTTAAGCCTATTTTCTTTATTCAATAGAAGTTATTGTTCATTGGATATTTGTTGCTGTTATCCATATCTATGTTTTATTGTATTCGGTCTGTGATCTAGATGGATATAGGTGGCCACCCACCTTTTCCAACTGGCTCAAAACAATTTTCTGGAAATTTTGGTAATTTGCTAATTTTAGCAGTTTTTAACTTTCGGGGCCATTTTGAGGGCCCAAATGAAGGTTTTTTGGGATCACGATTCTCAATAATAATCAAAGGTTCTAATTGATCCCCCAAAATGAATCTCCTTGATGATACCTTTCCAACTAGCTATCGTGCGCCCCAAACGAAGATTGTATGCAAAAGTTACGACCCAGGGAAGTTGATGTACTAACTTACCCAAACGGGGCTCACATGACTTTTGGCGCTTCATCTCCTAGGGTTAGGTTTTTGGATGTCTATGGTTTTTGACATTTATGTTTATTGTAAAAATAAATTCATATCCTTATTTTAACCATCTTCTTTCTAATGAGTGCATCCATCACATCTCTTCTCTGAGATAAGCCGCCACCATTCCAGCAAGCTTGTTTTCTGCTGCATTTTATAGTTTCAGCTTATTTCCTTATTGAATAGAAAACTAGTTTTATTGTATCTCTATTATTTTGTGTTAAGCACTTGTTAATAATATGTAGTCATTTTTTTTTGGTCATAAAATCTTGATCACTGGTGTCAAAGCGGTCTGTTCGCCGTCTTAATGAATGTCCCCAATGAGGTCGAAGTACAAAGATTTGGGTCTCTAGCTTGTTTCTCTTGAGGAAAAAATCTCTCGCACACCCAAGCAACCTCTCATGGCAGAAGAAAATAAATATGATAGGACAAGATATCCTTTCAAAATGTTTCTTGAGGAATCCCTCACGCAACAAAGGAACGAGATGATGGATGGTTTCGCGCAAATCCTTCGACAACTACCAACAAGCAATGCATCTTCTTCGAGCGGAGGAGCCACCCTCTTCAAGGTACAAATAAAATTTTATATTCCTATATTTAAAGGTCATATAGATTTAGATGTTGTATACAAGTGGTTGAATCTACTAGAAGGGTATTTTTCTATCCATAACTTTTCGAATAGAGAAAAGATTACTTTTGTGATCCTCAAAGTTGTTCTCCGTGACAAATATTGGTAGGAAACTTTTTGTGAGCAAAAGAAAATAGAGGAACCCTCATTATTTACAGTCATGACCACCTGGGAATCCTTTAGGGATGCTATTAAGGAACAATAATACCCTATCAGAAGTTATGACGACTTGTATACCAAATGGACCACACTGCAGCAACAAAGAGACCAAGCAGTGCCAGATTTCACAAATATCTTCCATACCTTGCGCACCAATTTGGGTATCAAAGATTCAGAGTGACATCTGGTGCTCATCTATCATAGTTCCCTACATAGATACATCTATACTGAAATTAAATTTCTAGACATCTCATTCTTGGGCATGGCGTACCGATATGCCATCAAAATCGAGCAGAAGCTCAAAAAAAAGATGCAACAATTTGGGCCTGGGAACCCCTCACAGCAAAAGCCAAGAAAGGGCACCCCCAACCCACATAACAAAGGATATAGAAAATATGGATAGTATCAGGACAACCATTCCAAGACGTAAGAAAAGAAGGACACCAGAAAGACAAAGAAAGATATCAGGAAGTGGTGCGACTTCCATAAGATCCCTTGGCATAACACTATTGAGTGTCTCTGAAAGTAGTCGCTCGTGGCTGAAGTGAAAGCCTATGAATCAGATGTGGGTTCTAACTCTGAGTCAAAACCAGAAAGGGGAATATGGATCATTGATGCAGAACCTAGTGCCAGCGTTTCTACCACCAATATCCATCCTGTTGAACCAAACGATCCAGAAGAAGGAGAGTGCTTCTTCCATTCACAGATGTGGGTAAAAGGAACCCCGCTGCACTTCATCATTGATAGTGGTAAGCATAAGAACCTCATCTCAGCAGAGTTCATCAAGAAACTCACCCTGCCGACAACGTCGCACCCACAACCCTACACTATTGGATGGCTCCTCCAAGGATTCAATCTTCGTGTCAACCAATTGTGTCAATTGTCGTACGACATCAAGCCCTTCAAAGATGAGGTACTATATGATGTTTCACCTCTCGAAGTTTGTGATGTTCTTTTGGGCCAACCTTATTTATGGAAATTTCATTTTGTATATGAGTCTAGGCTTCATAGTGTTATTATTACTTTCAACAGGAAATTGTATAGGATAACCAAGGCAATCCCACCTAGTGTTATTTCCTTGATCTCTGCTAAGAAATGTAGGAAGGTAATCTCTCAGATGGGGAAGTTTGTCTTCTTTGTGATTCAATCTCATAATGAGTGAAAGATCATAGCCACATCCAGGGTCTCTACGACCGACCTCTCCACACAATAGAAGCAAGTAGATAAGGTCATGGAAGAATACTCGGATATCTTCTCCTCACCTACCAGGGTACCTCTTCACTGCCAGGTCAAGCAACCCATCGATCTGACCCTCGACGCATCATTTCCCAATGGGTCAGTCTATCATCACTCTCTATTAGAGAATGAGGAGATCAAGAAACTGATCCAAAAACTGCTCCAAACGGGGCACATATGTCCCAACTCATCACCATGCGAGAGCCCAATCATGCTAGTATAGAAGAAAGATGGAACCTGATGACTCTACATTGATTATCGGGCTCTAAATAAAATCATAATCAGAAACTGGTACCCGATTCCCTGAATCGACGACCTCCTTGATCAACTCACGAAGCTCAAATACTTTAGTAAATTGATCTAAAGTCTGGCTACCACGAGGTCCCGATAGAACAAACATATGTATGGAAGACTGCCTTCAAGTCAAAGGAAGGCCTTTTTGAGTGGTTGGTCATGCCCTTTGGTTTGAAAAATGCTCCAACTACTTTCATGAGGGTGATGGATGATATCTTGCGACTATTCACCAATACCTTTGTAGTGGTGTATCTGGATGACATTCTCATTTACAACAAGACTTGGGCTGAACACTTGCAGCATATTCAGCAGGTTCTGCACACCCTGCGATAGCACAAGATATACGCCAACTTGGAAAAATGCTCCTTCAGCATAGACAAGGTCCATTACCTAGGCTACATCATTGATCAGCATGGCGTACATGTCGATCTAGCCAAGATCCAAGTCATCCGTGACTGGCCAGCCCCAACCACACTCACTGAGATTTGAAGCTTCTTGGGCTTTGCCAATTTCTACCGTAGGTTCGTGTTGGGATTCTCTTATATTGCATGGGCCCTCAGCCAAATAACCAAGGGTGGTGGTAAGGATAAATTTGTGTGGGGCTGGTCCCAACAACAAGCGTTCAATGATTTGAAGCAACGCTTGTGCTCATCCACAATACTTTGACTATGACACGTGCAACAACCCTTTGAGAATGAGATAGATGCTTCAGACTATGTTGTGGGTGTCATTCTCATTTAGCATGACCACCCGGTGGCCTATCATAGTGAGACACTATCAAATGTTGTCCGTAAGTACCCTACTTACGACAAAGAAATGTACTCCATTGTGAAATCCTGCCACCAGTGGAGACATTACATTCTTGGGAAAGAGACATTCATACACACTATTCATAAGCCACTGCATTTCATGAAAACACAAGAAAAATTGCAGAATGACCACTATCAAAAGTGGTCCACATACTTGCAACAATTCCACCTCAACATCAAGTATAAAATAGGAAGCACCAACTACGTTGTTGATTTCCTCAACAGACCCCTAGTCGCGACACTAACCATGGTGATAAACTCTTTTTTACATTCATTAGTATCATTAGTATCATTTTTTACAATCATTAGTATCATTACAATCATTAGTATCATTAGTAGCAAGAAACAATCATTAGTATCATTTTTTACATTCTAAGCAGAGTACATTGCAACAACAACATGTTGTACACAAGTTCTATGGATGAAAAAAACTTTGATAGATATACAGGCTGAGTATGATGAGCCCATTCCTATATATTGTGATAATACAAGTGCTACCAGTATCTCAAAGAATCCAATGATGCACTCCAAGATGAAGCACATTCCAATCAATTATCACTTTCTACGGGAACATGTTGCATAGAAGAAGATTAGAGTTGAATATGTGGGAACAAATAAATAGGTTGCAAAAATATTCACAAAACTGCTTCCAAGGGAATCCTTTGAGTATCTTCACCAGATAATTGGAGTAATTTCTACTCCAAAATGAATTATTTTTAATTATTATCTTATATGTCTTAGATTTACATGAGGAATCACCATACAGAGGACAATTTTGGTTGGGGGAGAAGGTTCAGGAAGAGTTCAGTAAGGGGGAGCAGTCCCAAGGAAAATTCAGTTAGGGGGAGCATCCTTGGATGGGAAGTTACCTTTTCCATTGATGTCAAAGTGGGAGACATTCACCAGATGCAAGTAAGAGAATTAGCTGCTTGGAGAAAGAGTAGAGAGGAATTTTTCCAGGGGGGGTGATGGAGATATTCACCAGATGCAGGTCTGATAATTATATGCTTGGAGAAAGAGCACAGAGGCATGTTTTCAGGGGGAGCATAAGAAATATAACTTCAATGTTGCATCATAGTGTTTCCATCAATTCCAAAGGGGCAATATTGTTGATTAATTGGGATGGTTGTCATTGATGTCAACCCTTGAAGCAAGTCTGGTAGC